>JAJPUD010003281.1:226617-259276 GCA_023553655.1 Myrmecobius fasciatus | reverse complement strand
GACTTGCATGAACTGATGCTGAGTGAAACGAGCAGAACCAGGAGATCATCATACACAGCAACAACAGTATTACATGATGATCAATTCTGATGGACATGGCTCTCTGCAACAAAGAATTGTCTCAAACCAGTTCCAATTGTTCACTGAAGAAAACCATATACACCCAGAGAGAGGGAAATGAAATATGGACCACAACGTAACATTTTCATGATCTCTATTGACATTTGCTTGCATTGTGTTGCCTTTCTCTGATTCTTTTTTTTTTCTTGTAGATAGGATTTTTCTTGCATAACTGCTCGAGCATTTCAACATTATTAGCATGTAGTGGACTTCCTGCCATCTAGGGGAGGGGAGGGACTGGGGGTAAAATTTGTAATGCAAAGCTTTGTAAAGATCAATGTTGGGGAACTACCCATGCATATGTTATACAGGTAAAAAGCTTTAATAAAAAAAATAATAATAAAAAAAAGAAAGATATGGTAACAAGTGTCACCTCTGACATTTACTGATTTTCTTACCTGGGCCTGTGACTTAATCATGAGTGCTTAGCACTGTGCTTGGCAAGCAATGCTTTCTAAATTCTGACTACTCTAAGAAATTTTCTAAAATTATAAGTCACAGAGAAAGAGCTTTGACAGAGTTTTTTTAAACTTAGGAATTCTCTATTCCAGTGAAACTAGAAGTCTAATTCTTATTTCTACATAATGTAATGGTTTAGCAACATGGGACAGGAAAAGAGCACTGGATTTTAAGGCTGACTGCTGCCTGGCTTTGAATTCTAGATTTTCTGTTTAATTTCTTTGACCTTGGGCAATAAATAACCCTCGGGGCCATATTAAAGTCTATAGGCTTCAGTATTCTCATCTATAAAATGAGGAAATTGGACTAGAGATCCCTTCTGTTTGACATCTGTGATCTTGTAATTGATAAAATACAAATAAATTTCAGTGTTACTAAATTAAAAAAAAAAAAAAGGAAAAAATCTCCAGGGCCAGATGGATTTACATGTGAATTTTACCAAACATTCAAAGAACAATTAATCTCAATACTATATAAACTATTTGAAAAAATAGGGAAAGAAGGTGTACTACCAAATTCCTTCTATGACACAGATATGGTGCTGATAGCTAAACCAGGTAGGGAGAAAACTGAGAAAACTATAGACCCATTTCCCTAATGAATATTTATGCAAAAATTTTAAATAAGATTTTAGCAACGAGATTACAGAAAGTTATCCCCAAGATAATACACCATGACCAAGTAGGATTTATACCAGGAATACAGGGCTGGTTCAATATTAGGAAAACTATTAGCATAATCAATTATATTAATAACCAAATTAACAAAAAACATATGATTATCTCAATAGATGCAGAAAAAGCCTTTGATAAAATCCAACATCCATTCCTATTAAAAACCCTGGAGAGTATAGGAATAAATGGGCTTTTCCTTAAAATGATTAGTAGTATCTCCTTAAAACCTTCAGCAAGAATCATATGTAATGGAGTCAAACTAGAACCATTCCCAATAAGATCAGGAGTGAAACAAGGCTGCCCACTGTCACCATTATTATTTAATATTGTCTTAGAAATGTTAGCTTTGGCAGTAACAGAAGAAAAAGAGATTAAAGGAATTAGACTAGGTAATGAGGAAACCAAATTATCACTCTTTGCAGATGACATGATGGTATACTTAAAGTACCCTAGAGACTCAACTAAAAAACTACTAGAAACAATTCACAACTTTAGCAAAGTTGCAGGATACAAAATAAATCCACATAAATCATCAGCATTTTTATATATTACCAATAAAATTCAGCAGCAAGAGATACAAAAAGAAATTCCATTCAAAATAACTGTTGATAGTATAAAATATTTGGGAATTTATTTGCCAAGGGAAAGTTAAGAACTATATGAACTAAACTACAAAAACACTTTACACACAAATAAAATCAGACCTAGTCAACTGGAAAAACTTAAAATGCTCATTGGGTAGGCCGAGCAAATATAATAAAAATGACAATACTACCCAAACTAATTTACTTATTTAGTGCCATACCAATCAAACTCCCAAGAAATTATCTTACAGATCTAGAAAAAATACTAGCAAAATTCATTTGGAAGAACAAAAGGTCAAGAGTTTCAAGAGAATTAATGAAAAAAAAAAGGCTGATGATGGTGGACTTGCTGTACCATATCTAAAACTATATTATAAAGCAGCGGTCATCAAAACCATTTAGTACTGGCTAAGAAATAGAGTAGTCGATCAGTGGAATAGGATAGAATCACAAGACAAACTAGGCAATAACTATAGCAATTTAGTCTTTGATAAACCCAAAGACCCCAGCTTCTGGAATAAGTACTAACTATTTAACAAAAACTGCTGGGAAAATTGGAAACTAGTGTGGAAGAAATTAGGGCTTTTCCCACATCTAACACCACATACCAAGATAAGATCTAAATGGGTTCATAATCTGGATATAAAGAGTGATATTATGAGTAAATTAGAGGAACATAATATAGCTTACCTCTCAGACCTATGGATATGGAATAAATTTATGTCCAAAGAAGAACTGGAACTCTTAATTGAAAACCAGATAGATAACTTTGACTATATTAAGTTAAAAAGGTTTTGTGCAAACAAAACCAATGCAATCAAGATTAGGAGGGAAGCAATAAATTGGGAAATCATCTTTACATTTAAGGGTTCTGATAAAGGTCTCATCTCTAAAATATATAGAGAATTGTCTCATATTTATAAAAATTCAAGCCATTCTCCAATCAATAAATGGTGAAAGGATATGAACAGACAATTTTCAGAGGATGAAATTAAAACTATTTGTAGTCATATGAAAAGGTGCTCCAAATCACTATTGATCAGAGAAATGCAAATCAAGACAACCCTGAGGTACCATTACACACCTGTCAGATTGGCTAAAATGACAGGAAAAGTTAATGATGAATGTTGGAGGGGATGTGGGAAGGCTGGGACACTGATGCATTGTTGGTGGAGCTGTGAACGGATACAGCCATTCTGGAGAGCAATTTGGAACTATGTTCAAAAAGTTATCAAACTGTGCATACCCTTTGACCCAGCAGCATTTTTATTGGGTTTATATCCCAAAGAAATCATAAAGGAAGGAAAGGGCCCCACATGTACAAGAATTTTTGTGGCAGCCCTTTTTGTAGTGGCTAGAAACTGGAAACTGAATAGATGCCCTTCAACTGGAGAATGGTTGAATAAATTATGGTATATGAATATAATGGAATATTATTGCTCTTTAAGAAATGACCAGCAGGACGATTTCAGAGAGGCCTGGAGAGACTTGCATGAACTGATGCTGAGTGAAATGAGCAGAACCAGGAGATCATTACATACAGCAACAACAATACTTTGTGATGGTCAATTCTGATGGACATGGCTCTCTGCAACAATGAAATGTTTCAAACCACTTCCAATTGTTCACTCAAAAAAGCCATATACACACAGAGAGAGGGATGTGAAATGTGGACCACAACATAACATTCTCATACTCTTGATTGATGTTCGCTTACACTGTGTTTCCTTTATCGGATATGTCTTTTATGTAGATACGATTTTTCTTGCACAACAATGATAAGTTTGGAAACATGTATACATATATTCTATTTGCCAGGTATTTTAACATAATTAACATGTAGTGGATATACTGCCATCTAGGGGAGGAGTGGGAAGCTGGGGGGTGCGGGGGGAATCTGTGACAGAAAACTATGTAAGGGTTAATGTTGAAGAATTACCCATACATATGTTTTGCAAATAAAATAAAATTAAAAAAAAAAGAAAAGAAACACAAACTTTAAGAAGTTTCATTTTGCCAAAAAGCTTTAAATGAATGTATTGATAAAATCATGATTTATGTGATTTTGTTATTAATTTTATCTGTTATGTTTATCTTCTAATATTGAGCCAAATCTGTTATCTTATTAAAAATTCCAACCTAGTCATAGGATATACTCTATTTAATATGTTCCTGTTTTCTCTTTGTTCTTTACAGATCTCTTCTACAGTACAACAGTTGAAGAAGAAGAGATAAGAATCATCTGAATGAATTGGTCCTGGTTAGCATGAAGAAAGGGAAACTTATGGGATTGAAGAGATGTTTTTAAATGTCAAGGGACTAGATTTGTTCTTTCTGACCCTGAAATTATGTTGATAGTTATAATAAACATTGATTTAAATAAAGGACATAACCATAGGATTCAACAGTTGGAAGGGTCCTCAATGACTATCCATGCTACCTAATAAATGAAGGAAATATAACATTCTCCAAAGTAGTTGTATTTCCTTCATTTATTAGGTTAAGTCCTTTTATTTAAGTTGTTTTGTTATGGGAGGGGAGGTTGTTGGATTCTTTTTGGGTAAATCAATGTTTATTATAACTATCAACATAATTTTTCTTTATCTGCTTTATCTCTTTCTGATTTAGGTATCAGGGCCCTATCTGTATCAGAAAAGAAGCTTAATAAAATGTCATCTTTCTCTATTTGTGCAGATACTTTATGTAATCTTGGAAAGAATTTTTCTTGAATGCTTGTTAGAAATCAATTAGAACTCCATTTGACAATGTAACTTACCACCGAGGCAGAACCAAGATGGCAGATTAAATTTAGGCAGGCACTCACTTACTGTGCTCTCCCCTCAAACCCATTTCAAATTCCCTTAAATAATGACTCTAAATAAATTTTAGAGTGTCAGAATACACAAAAAGATGGAGTAGAACCATTCCAGCATGATCTCAGCCCAGTTCCAGTACCAGCAAAGCAGGAACTGGCCTAGGGACCTCTGAATCAGCAGTAGAACTGGTAGCTTCTAGACCTCTCAGTGCAGTAGGAAGGGTTTGTCAGTAGGGTGAGAGGGCCTTGCCAGAAATAGGTGTGAGCCTCAGATCACAAGAGGTCTCTTTATTAGTACTAAGGAAGGATTCTGTTGCATTAGCCCACTAGATCTCACAGCTACAGTGGGGTAGGGACACGCCTAACAGCTCCAGGGCAGAAAAGAGTATTTGTGGTCAGGTCACTAAAAGGATCTTTGAAAACAGTTGCACATATCCCTTGAAGCTTGGGACAATACACTCTCAACTCCAGAAACAGAGGCCTACTTTAACAGAGAATTAAAAGGAGATTATTAGGCTAGAAAAATTAGCAAACAACAGGAAAAAAAGATTCTGACCATAGAAAGTTACTATGGTGACAAGAAAGATCAAAACATGAAGAAGATAAAGTCAAAGCTCCTACTTCCAAGAAAAATAAGAATTGGTCTCAGGCCATGGAAAACCTCAAAAGCTAATGAAGAGAAGAATGCTTTTAAAAGCAAAATTGGCCAAAGAGAAAAGGAGGTATAAAAAGTCAATAAAGAAAATAATTCTTGGGCAGCTAGGTGACACAGTGGATAGAGCACCAGCCCTGAAGTCAGGAGGACCTGAGTTCAAATCTGGTCTCAAACACTTAACATTGCCTAGCTGTGTGATCGTGGGCAAGTCACTTAACCTCAATTGCCTCAGCAAAAAAAAAAAAAAGAAAAGAAAAAGAAAATAATTCTTTAAAAATTAGAATTGAGCAAATGTAAATTAGTGACTTTATGAGAAATTAAGATATAATAAAGTAAAACCATAAGAATGAAAAATGGGAAATATCATATTGGAAAAACAACTGATCTTGAAAATAAATCCAGGAAAGATAATTTCAAAATTAGTGATCTACCTGAAATTCATGACAAAAAAAGTCTGCATATCATCTTTCAATCCAAGAAAAATGTCCTGATATTCTAGAACCAGAAGATAAAATAAAAGTTAAAAGACTCCACCAATCACCTACTGAAAGAGATCCCCAAATGAAAACTGCCAGGAATATTATAACCAAATTCTGGAACTCCCAGATCAAGAAGAAAATATTGCAAGCATCCAGTAAGAAATAATTCAAGTAGAGTGAAGCCACAGTCAAGACAACACTTTAGCAGCTTCTACATTAAAGAAACAGAGAGCTTAGAATATGATATACCAGAGAGCAATGGAACTAGTATTACAACCAAGAATAAATTATCCAACAAAACTGAGTAAAATCCTTGAGGAGAAAATATGGATATTCAATGTAATAGAGGATTCTCAAGCATTTGTAATGAAAAGACCAGAGCTGAATAGAAAATTTTATTTTCAAATACAGTTCTCAGGAGAAGCATAAAGAGGTAATCAGTAAAATGATGTCATAAAGGATTTAATGCTTATCTATTTACATTCCTAGATAGGAGGATGATCCTTTTAACTAGTGAGAACTTTCTCATCATAGCAGTTAGAAGTAGTATATATCAAGAGAGGGCACAGGTATGAGTTGAATATGAAGCAATAATATCTTTAAAAAAAAACTAAGGGGAGAGAGAGGAATGTGCAGGAAGAAAGGGAAAGGGAGAAGTTGAATGGTGTAAATTATCTGCCATAAAATCAGCAAGAAAAAGTTTTTACAGTGGAGGTAAGAGAAGAGAGGGAGTAAGTGAATCTTAATATCAACAGAATTGGTTCAAAGAAGAAATAATATACACACTCAAGAAATCTTTCTTACCATGAAGGAAAGTAGGAGGGGAAAGAGATATAAGAAGAGGGGAGGGTAATAGAAGATAAGGCATATTGGGGAAAGGAGTGGTCAGTAACAAAACCCTTTTGAAGAGGGATATGATGAAAGGAGATAAAAAATAAAATAAATGAGGGAAATACACTTAGCAATGGTAATTGTAAGAAAAGAATTTTGAAGCAAGTTTCTCTTTAATAATACCTCATTTTTCAATACAGGGAATTGAGTCAAATTTATTTTAAAAAAATATCATGCTCCAATTGCTAAATGATCAAAGGGCTATAAAATCATGCATATCCTTTGACCCAAAAATACCACTACTAGGCAAGAATACCAAAAGAAATTTTTTTTTAAAGGAAAAGGACCTATTTGTACAAAATTATTTATATCAGCTCTCTTCTCAGGGCAAAAAAAAAATTGGAAACTAAAGGGATATCCATCAATTGAAGAATCGCTGAATAAATTGTGGCATGTGATTATGATGGAATATTATTGTTCTCTGAGAAATGATGAGCAGAATTTCTCAGAAATACCTGGAAAGTCCTCCATGAACTCAAAGTGACATGTATTGTGTACAAAGTAATAGCAATGTTGTGGGATGATCAGCTGTTCTTTCTTAATAAAGGCTGGGGGTGTATATAATAGAGAGAATCTGGAATTCAAAGTTTTAAAAGCATTGTAAAAATTGTTTTTAATGTAACTGGATAAAAATAAAAATATTTAAGAAAAGAAATCCATTTAACAGAGTTGGTTTTTTTTTTTTAATTTCCTTTTGGAAGTTTATAGCTACATTGTTCAATTGCTGTTTCTGTCATACTAATTTAAATCTGGTTTTGTTCTGTTAATATATATATATGTATATATATATATTATTTTTTTAAAATTAATTACTATTTTCTTCTGTCAGTTTTGCTGGCATGTAGTTGGATAAAATATTTTTTCAGTAATTTCCTCTTCATCTCATGATTTCTCCTTTTTCATTTTCAAGAATGATATTTTGCAATCCCTTTATTTTATCAAATTATGGTTTATCTATTTTGCTAGATAAATAAATCATTCCCACTTTTATTTTATCAATTCAATTTTCATTTCTTAATTTTCAAAATTTATAATTTGTGTTAATTGGAAGCAAACATTTGTTGCTTTGGAGGATTTTTTTTAGTTTCAGCTCAATTCATTCATCTATTTTTTTTTCTTTTCCTTTGTTGATTAAAACATTTAGAAAATAAATTTCCTTTCATGAGTTCTTTGAATGCATTTCAAAAGTTTGGGTATGTTATCTCATTTTCTGGACAAACTTATTATTGTTTTTACTTGTTCTGTAATCCACATGTTCTTCAATATTTAATTATTTCATCTCCATTTAAGTTTGAATCCTTTCTTCAAATTCCCTTTGTTGATTATAGTTTTTTACTATGTTGTTGTTTTATAGAATCATTGATTTCTAGGTGGTTATTCTCTTTTTCAATGAGTTTTTTAATTCACTCATATCTTCTACTTTGTTTTCTAAACTACTTAGTCTTTATTCAAGTTTTTCCTCAAAAATTCTAATTTAATCTTTAAAATGGTCTTGTGCATTTCCTCCATCTACTCTAGGAGTCCTAGTAGCCAAGCCATTCTTTCTCCCCTTTTGTTTGTTTTGTTTGTCTATTTGAACTTACTCTGGGTTTTTTTTCCTGTGTTTTTCTTTTCTTCCGGGTTTAGCTAGTGCTTATCTTAACCTCTAGTGTGTATCTTTTAATTGGATTCAGAATTCTCTTTCATTTATTCATATCTCCTTCCTTCTTTAATAGTCTTGTTCAGTAATAAGGAGTTGAAGTTGGAGCTACAATCAGCTTTTCCCCTCTCATTTAATTCCTGGCTTCCTCTTTCAGTTCCTGCTGGGTCAATTTAGGACATAGTTATTGCCCTAATTTTGTTTTCCTCCTTCCACACTCATGAACCAGTAGTTGAAATTGTTTCTCATGAGACCCTGACTGGTCCTACCAAATAATGGAAATTATGATGACTTCAGTCCTCATAGAGGATTCAGGGGGAATCCCTGTCTGCTTCTGTTTCCTTGATTATTTGGTATAGTCACTGAATATTAGACATCATATTGTTTTAGAGCTCTGGACATCACCCAAGAAATGTTCCAGAAACTATGTCTCTGTTTTACCAGAGAATCACTTATCAAGAGTTGGACTTGCTTCAGACTTCTTGGATGACTCCAAAGCATGCAAATTTTGTCCAAAGCAGAATCATCTATACATTTTTAAATGGTACTTTATAAAATTTAATTTTTTTCTTACTAATAATTACCTTTGTTTTTTTCTGGTTCTGATAGAATGTGCCCTAATTCCAGCTTTGTTCCACCCCTGTTTCCTAAAGATCAGGCTAATTACATGATGCTGAGGAAGACATTCTTACCAGAACACTTTAAGGACCATGTTCTTAGGAAGATCTGTAACGGATGAAATATTTTACTGGTATGTTCCCTTGGTTTTATTTCAACTGGAGCCTTATAAAATCTTTGCTAAGGAATTCCTTAGGAGAATTCTTTAGGCTTGACTAGAGCTTGTAGGGAAGCTTTCTGAGCTTTTTTCAGGGCTGCTCAGCCATCTTTCAGGACCACTTGTTAGTCAATTTCAACCTGTGTCTTCAAGAAGCTGTAGCATGTATAGTGACCACATTCCATTAAAAACATCTTGATAGGTGGACTAAATCAGATTGAGGGATTTATATAGGCAGACTTCAAGCCCATTGATTATGTAGGAGGATGTCTTCCCCCAGCAGGATGGGTGAATGATAATAATTCATTTAATAATTATGGTGGTAGCTAAAACAGTTCCTTGGAACTCATATCTTGATCAGACATCAGTGATAAACAAGATAATCTACTGAATGCCAGTCATTTTAATTTTTTTCTTGCCATTGGACTTCAGTTGTTCTGGAAGAGAAGTGAAGGTGACAACTTTGTGCAACTCTGACTTAAATCCAATTCATATTAGAGTCAAAAAATTATTTTATTATGACATTGGTCCACTTCAAAAATGAAGGATAAATAACTGACATTTCATATCACTATCTTTTCACCATCAACCTTCCCTTGTCTTGATGTATTTCTATTAAATTCAGTTACTTTTCATCATAATGAAAAATGCTTAATATTGCTAGAACATATGAAAAAACATATTTTAAATGTTATTCCTACAATTACAATTAAGTATCTACACAGGAGTCACAGGAAATTCAGAGGATATAGATTTGAATATATACCTTTCTGTGAGTTTTATCATCTGAAAGTTTGGGAACAAATCATTCTTCTAGAATACTAGTATAGTAAAGTAAAAGAAAAAAGTAAATAAATCAAAAGAGCAAATTATGTCTACTTCAAAGGCAAGAATAAATCAACAGGAAGCTAAAAACCTGTTCTTTTTAAAAACCAAATAGATAAAATCCACAAGTTCAACAACTTGGGGGGAAAGACAACTAGATGAGCCCAAAATATGCATTTTAAACCTTGTGGCAAAGTCAGAATAGATGGAATTCATTTGATTCCTCTAAGGGGATACTGTCATAGTATGGAGGGGAAAAAAATAAACATAATTTAGTCAGCTAATTCCCTTTTAATGGGATAAAATCAACAAACATCTAAATACAATAAAAAAGAAAGAAAGCCATGGGAAAGCAGTAGACTGGAGTTTGACTCTGGTCTAACCTACTTACTCTCTTTGTGATCATGGACAAGTCCCTTAAACTTTCTGGAACTCAGTTCTTCATCTGGACTAGATGACCTTTAACGTCTCTTTCAACTTGAAATTTATTATTCCATGAATGTTTTATTTAAAATTCTAAGGATTATATCATAATTCATTTCTTCCTATTTTTCATGCCTAAGTTAAAGTTTCAAATTAAATTTACTTTTAATGTTATAAAATCCTTTCCCTCCATAGTATCTTAGAATCATAGGATTATAGAGTTAAAGCTGGAAGGAATATCAAAGGTCATTGTATACTACCTCCTTATTTTGTAGATTAGAAAACCAAGGCTGAGAGTACCCATAAATATATGAAAGACTCATTCACTCTCTCTCTCTGTGTGTCTCTCTGTCTCTGTCTGTCTCTCTCCTTTTTTTTACTCTCTCTCTCTCTCTCTCTCTCTCTCTCTCTCTCTTTCTCTCTCTCTCTCTCTCTCTCTCTCTTACACATATATGTGTATTTGTGTATATATGTGGGTATGTGTGTATAGGTATGTATACCAATGTGTATATACATGTAGTTGTTATTGTTGTCGTTTTTGAATCATGTCCAATTTTTTGTGACTGTTTTCTTGTCAATGATATTGGAACAGTTTGTCATTTCCTTTCCCAATTCATTTTACAGTTAAGGAAAGTGAGACAGACAGAATTAAGTAACTTGCCCTGGGTGATACAGTTATTAAGTGTCTGAGGTCAGATTTGAACTCAGAAAAAAAGAGTCTTTCTGACTCTAGGACCACACTCTATCCATTGTGCCACCCATCTATCAGTGTGTGTGTGTGTGTGTGTGTGTGTGTGTGTGTGCCTGCATGAGCGCAGACACATATGTAACATTGACATGTTGAGCATTGGAGTTTCCATAGAGATTTTTTTTTAAGTATAGGAGAAAAACATATTTCTCCATCACCTTTATCCAATTACTACCAAAAAAAAGAGTGATGTCAAAAAAAGTTTAAACCCTGACTATACTTTTAAATGCATATGGTTATTTAATTAAATAAGAATCTGAACTCTGTTTGCTCCTTGTTGTTATACCATATGTATTCATTAGAATTCCAAGGGTCCTGCCTCCAGCTAGACATAATTTAAAACTGAGTGAGGGTGGGAGTAAGAGGAGGTAAATTCTTTAACTTGGCTAAGTAATAAGCTTCTAACAAATAGTTCATTTTTATTTCCAAAGGGGAAAGGAAACTCACATTAAGGGCTGCCTGTTAATATGTTTTTCCTATATTGTTTTCTGACTACTTCAACAAATATTACTCAAGTTACAGCACAGCTCCTAAAATCTGCAAAATGTTTAAGCTAATTTTTATGGATTTGCTTGGAGAATTTAGCAAGTTGTTTTTTTAATAGTAGCATTCCCTACTATATGCTTCTTTTCTATATTGGTTAGAAAAATGTTTGGTTGCAAATAAAAATCCTATATTCTTTTCAATTACCAATTGATATACCATTTATCAGGAGGAATTATTAGCCGGGATCTACAAACGATTTTTAAAAATTGATAGCTATATTTCAATATATTAGTTTTCTTTGTAATTCTGAGTATTGTATGTTATGCTTTAAAGACATTATTCTGATAGGCTTCTGATAGAGTCCATAGGCTTCATGAGACTGCCAAAGGGATAGTAGTACAAATCTTTCCCCTTCAAAAAATTTAAGAACTCTAACCTAAAGTAAATAAAATGAGCTAACATAGAATATGAGATTCACAAGTTCAGATACTTCCTGCTTCCTTCAGAGTAATTAAGATTTTTAAAAGGAGTAATAACATTTTATGAAATCCTTTTAGAAAGAATCTATAACCTTCCCTTTAACCCCTTTGGTCAGATTCCTATTTCTAATTAAGTGTTAATTCTTAATACTTGAAAATCCCAATGATTTCATAAAATTATGCATAAATAGGAGATATATAAGATTCATCTGAGAAGGAAGCCTTAACTGTTAGTATTTTCAAGAACACTCTCAGATACTTTAGGTCTGAAATCAACATTTATCTAGGAAACATAAATGTTTTCAATAAATCTTAAAATTGTGATGAAAATAATTTCCTTTCAACTCAAACTTACTCTCAACAGTGTGGGAAAGAAAAACAGTGCTCCTCTCACGTACTGACATGAGAACCATTAAGTGTCCAGACAGAAAATAAAATAAGTAATCAATTTTCAATGATCAGATAGATTTTTAAAACCCATTCTTTTTATACAATCATTTATGCCTTGCATGTAGTAGGTGCTCAGAGAGTATTTATTAGGGAAAGAAGGGGAGAGAAAGGGGAAACAGGGAAGGACAGGGTAGGGAAGAAAAGGAGAGGGAGAATTAAAATGACTTCAAAATTGTGAACTCATATGCATGTAATAATGACAACACTCTCAATTAAAACAGAGAACTTTGGAAGAGGAATAAAGTCAAGGAAGAAGAAAAATGAGTGGCATGATAAGTTTGAGGTGTTTAATGAGAATCCAGTTGAAAATGTTCAATAGTAAGCTAGATAATAAAAAAGTAAAAATAGTCCAATTGAACAGTAAGAGGATCTGAGTTCTTTTTGAATGACCAAGTAATAGGTTTTAGATGCTTAGCTGTTCTCCATTCTAAATAAAAAAAAGTTTCTGACCATTTAACCTTCAACAACTAAGTGATTGAGGGATTCTTAGCCTTGTATTACTTGATATTTTTAATGATGACTTGGGTGGGGGAGGCCTAGATATCATCATTATCAAATATTCAGAAGACATTAAATTTGGAGAGATAACTAAATACACTAAATGACAGAGTCAGTACTGTATTTATATTCTCATGTATAAAGCAAAAACAATTTGTCCTTATTGAGTCCCTTGAAATTAACCTTTGATATTTACCTTCTATTTCTCTTGGATGTTATAGGTCAAATTTTCTATTAACTTTAGTGTTTTGCCACATAATTCTGAAAGTCTGATGATTCATTGAATACCCTTTTTTGCCCAGGTTTATATTTAACATTGTTGGATATAATATTTTCAGCTACATTCCTAGTTCTTTTACTCTTTGATATATAGCATTCCAAGATCTATAGTCTTTTAATATAGCTGCTGTTGGATGTTATGTAATTCTTGTGACTCACATATTTGAATTTTTTTTGTTCTTGTTGCTTGTAATGTTTTCTCCTTAATCTGCAGAATTTAAAATTTAGTTATGATGTTTCTGTAACATTTCCTCATAAGATCTCTTTCACAAGATAATTAGTGGATTTTTTTTTCATTTCTATTTTCACTTCTTGTTCTAATAATTCATAGCAATATTCTTTAATTATTTCTTATATTTTTATATAAAGATTCTATTGTTTGCAGCTTTCAGGTAGTCCAATTATTCTTATGTTTTCTTTTCTTGATTTTTTGTTTTTCTTATGAGATGTCTCATATTTTCTTCTATTTTTTCATTCTTTATATTTTGCTTTATTATTTATTTTTCTTGTATTGCTCTCTCTCTTTTGATTTCTCTTTACTTTTTCCTCAGACTCTCTTATTTGATTTTTAAAGTCTTTTCTGATTTTTTCTATGAATTCTTCTTAGTCAGATGGCCATTTAACATTTGGTGTAGGAAAGGTTTGTTTTTATTTTCCTTCATTATCTTCCTCTGAAGAGGAATCCTGTTCTTCCCTATCCCCATAGTAACTTTTTTATGGTTGGGTTCTTTCTCCTTTGCCTGCTCATTTTTTTTGCCTGCAGACAGTTGGTGTAATCATCTCCAGTCCTGCAGTATAGGAGATGGCAGTCCTGGCCTAAGATCCTCCTTCAGTTCTCCCTTCTAGCCTAGAAACCAAAACCAAGAACTCCACCCTCCTCTAAGTACCCACAGCCAGCAGCATCACTGCAGTACTGCTTCTGCACTCGCCAGGAGTTTGCTGGTTCCTTCTGACCCAGTGAAAAGTCTCTGCAGTCAGCTGGGTCTGACATTCCTTATCAACTGAGTTTCTCTCAAACTTTCCTGATTCAGAGATCAGATTCCTATCTGGAAGATGAAAGTTCCTCTGGCCAGGGCCCAAGCTACCTCCCAAAATAGCTGTAGGACTTGCTTTTAGTGGAATTAGCCTTGAGGTGTTTACACTTAGAGGGGTCAAACCTTGGAGCTAGTATCTTGTTTAGGATTATCCTAGGAGGGCCATTGTTCTACTCTAACTCTTATTTGTTTTTATAGATCTATGTTTGTCCTGAGGTGCAATTTTGTCTTTTTTGTTGGGGAAACCTAGAGAGCTTGGAATTTTCTGACCCACTCCACCATCTTCTCAGAATCCTCTCTTTCTTAAGATTTTTAAAATAAAAATTTGCATAAATATTACCCAATTATTACAGTTAAACTACACTGCCCTTTAAAAACTTTTTGAAGTAGACTCCAAAGGAATCATTTTAACTATGTGTATATCTATATTTATATTTATGTGTTTATATGTACATATATATGTTCATATATACATGCATACATGTATGTACACACACACACCCATATATAAACACTAGGTAATATAGAGACTGGCCACAATACTGATTTGGGAATCGTATTTCATGGTAGTTCAAAGACCTAGAAGGTCTCAGAAAACCATACTTGAGGAAGTAATCAACATTGCAAAACAAACCAGAATTCCTAACATAAAATGTCAAATTTTAATAACATAGGATTTTTAGAACAATTAGAATTCTTAACAAATGTCACAGGAATCACTGGGATTTATGGAATGACTGGAATACATTTCTGAGTGGATATAGTTTATTGAAAAGATACAGAATAGGTAAAAGGAAATTGGATAGTTTTGGAGAGACTTGGGTAAGAAACTCTAGAAAATATTTATGGGGAGCATGTTGGAAAACAATTTGGGTTAAGATCAATGAAGACAGATACAGAAGTGATATTATCAGATTTTACTATAGAGTACCAGAACATAAAAAAATGAGAGATGAAAAATTAAGAAAATAAATCACAAATCTGGCATAGAAGGATAATAGAGAAGTGGGGAGTGGGGATACATGGATGTAATTATCTTGTCATTTGTTAGTGTTCTCTTTTTCTTTACTACTCTTTTAAATGAATAGGAAGCAAAAAGGAAAAATTATCTTCTAGATCTGATTTTGATAGCAGGAATTAAATAGTATATCAGATGGCAACTTTAGTAGGAAGTGACTACAGCATTATAAAAATTGTGATAAAGAAAAAGGAGAAATCTAGGAGTAATTTCATATGAATCCTAGGCATATTTCAAACTATTTTAGAGGAAGAATAAATAAAATTTGATACCATAATTTAAAATTCTATAGGAAAAATCAGCCCAAGAAAGATAATTTTTCAAAATTAAATTCTCAGGAAATCTTGAGAAATACTTCCAGTGATAAGGATGATGGGAATCATCAGAGAAGACTAATATGAATGAAGAGAAAATTAGATTTCAAATTGACAGATACAGAGAATAAGGGCAGATGACAGAGGAGGAATACAAAGATATGACAAAATAAAATGCTAATTAGTAATACCAAAGTTCAAAATAAGTTTAATTAACAAGGAAAGAAAAGGAGTTTATTGTATTGGAGAAATGAAAAAAAATCAAGGAATATAAGCAAACAAAAACAAGGTTTTGTGGGGTTTTTTGTTTGTTTGTTTTTGCTGAGGCAATTGAGGTTAAGGGACTTGCCCAGGGTCACACAGCTAGGGAATGTTAAGTGTCTGAGACCAGATTTGAACTCAGGTCTTCCTGACTTCAGGGCTGGTGCTCTATCCACTGTGCCACCCAGTTGCCCCAAAAACAAGTTTTTGAAAGAGGAATTAGATATTCCTAACAATCATAAGAATGACATCTATCCCCTAGATCAAAACAAATCAAAAGATCTCTGAGGTTTCATCTCATATCCAGAAAATTGTCCAAGATAGATAGCTAAAGCTAGACACAATCAATGTTGGGGAGGAGAGTGGTTCAACCATTCTGGAAATCAATTTGAAATTATGCTCAAAGTAACCAAAATGTTATACTCCTTACCCCAAAAATCCCCTTCTTAAGCACATATCCCAAGGAGGCCAACGATAATAAGAACAGTTTAATATACTCCAAAAAATTTTGGCAGCATTTTTTATGTTAACAAACAACTTTTTAAAAACTCATCAATTATGCAATTCCTAAAGAAATTGTGACATGAATGCAGTGAAATATTACTATGCCTTATGAAATGCTGAATATAAAGAATTTAGAGAAGCATAAGAAAAGCTTTATAAGCCAATGAAGAATGAATTAAGCAAAACCAAGAAACAACATACACATTTATTACAATAATGTCAGTGAAAACAGAAACTGAATATTGTAGCAATGTAGTGACTAAATTTGGCTCCCCTTTTAACAGGATTATGAAACTATGCTTATGAGACACTAAATATACTGTCATACATAATAACATGTTGATTGATTTGGATTATTTTTTCTTCTTTTCTGATCTTTATGTTATAAATAATGGGTTTGCTAGACATGTGAGAGGAAAGAAATATTTGGAAATGAAGAAGTAAAAATGACAGATATCAATAATTTAGGTAAAAGAGGAAGATCAAAGTAGATAAGAATGGGAATGAATGTCTATAATAATGGACCACAACAGCAAGGCTGTTCCACTCTTATTGTCCTTGTTTTCTCTTTTAAGGTCAATGACAGACTCCAAAAAATGACAGTTAACACCCAAGGTAAATTGGGAGATAATTGCCCTTGATAAGTCTAAATCACTTGGCCAAGATTAATTACTGAACCTGAAAGAACTAGCAAATATGTTAGAAGGATCTTGAAGTCTATAGCAGTGATTTTGAAAAATCCTGGAGAAGGTATGACTACTGCAAGTTTGAAGAACAAATGTCCTTGTTGAGAGAGAGAGAGACAGAGAGAGATTCTAGAAATTATAGGCAGGCTAGCTTGACTTTTCAATTCTTGTCCACTGCCCAATCACCAAACATTTAAGTGCCTAATATACACCAGGCATTCTGCTATGCACTAGGGATAAAAAGACAAAAACATATTAATCCCCTCCTCAAGGAGTTTGCATTTTATGGAAGAAACAACAACAGACAACATGTATACATATAAATGTATAATAAAAATAAACATAAGGTTAAAAAAATTGGAGAAGTGTGGAGAGAGACACAAGAACCTGTGAAAGCTAATGTTTAAACTGAGCTTCTAAGGAAACTAGATATTCTAAAAGATGCATGTGAGGACAGAATGCATTTCAGGAATAGGGGATAATCTTTACAAAGGCAGGAAATAATTCCAGAATGTTGCTTTAAAGGTCAGAAACTAATCAACAATTTGTAAAGAATCTACTATGTGCCAGAGAGTATAATTGAAATACATATCCTTGTGATTGGATGCAAATACAAAAATGAAATGCTTCTTTCTTATAAGTGTAAGATATTTTGTGTAAAATTATATTAAAATTTAGGAAAATAGCATTGCTCTTATATATTTATTTAGTTACTCTGTCAAAAAAAAGGAAATATAACCAGCTACCACCTCTTCTTGATGAAGCTGTGCTTACTCTTTCTTACCATTTTTAAAAGATATTTCTTAATGATTTCTTTAATGATTTGTTCTTCACAGAGCTATCCTTTTCTTTCTAACCTACCCATATTCCCCAACCTTACTTCTTGAAATTCTTCCCTTCTTTTTTAGGCTTAGTTTATAACTGCCTTCTTAATATCATGATGTTGGGTAAAGAATATTAGACTTGGCATCATAAAATATTGTTTTAAGTCTGACATTAATTTTGCAGTTTCGAGCAACAAATAATAATTGGTTTCAATTTCCTTATTTTTAAAATGAGATGCTAATATTTGTACTATTTAATTTACTAGGAAAGCACTATATAAGGTTGACATTCTTATTTTTGATAACCCCAACTAGAAGTGATATCTCTTTCTTAGGTACCTTCTAGGAAGTTTCCTATTCAATGATCACATTCTAATTTTTATTACAATTAATTGTATATGTCATATCTCTCCTGTATTACATTGTAAGCTTCCTAAGGCAAGGAATTCCGACCTGCTTCACCTCTTTATCCTCAGCATCTGCAATTTGTTAGATGAGGAAGAAAAGAGTAATGACATGTTTAGGAGCATTATAAGGCTCAAATATGTAATAAATATGTCACTTTGCAAACCTTAAAGCACTGTTGGAAGTTCCAGTTATTATTATGATTATTAACATTCAGACACTAGACCTCCAGTGTGGTGATCACTCCCTGATCTTTCTACTGCTCTTCTGCTGCGTCCAAGCAATGTTTATAGAGCAAAACAGGAGTGTGCTGGTAAAAACAGTTAACAATATGTTCACCAGAAAGAAAGAAAAATGTATGTATACACACTTTAAAATTTGATCAGCAGGGGCAGCTAGGTGGTGCAGTGGTTAGAGCACCAGCCCTGAAGTCAGGAGGACCTGAGTTCAAATCTGGTCTCAGATACTTCCTAGCTGTGTGACCCTGGGCAAGTCACTAAACCCCAATTGCGTCAGCAAAAAGCAAAAAAAAAAAAATTGATCAGCATTATTAACAATTTCTTAAACCTAGACAATAGGCAAAAAATAAATCTATCCCTGATTTATAGTGATTGTCAAAATTTAAGGTATAAATAATCACTCTGAAAATTTAACAATAGGGTCTCAAAACCATTAGAGCTGGCTCCGGCATATCCCTTGTTATGTGGAACATTTCATTAAATCTCATTATCATATTTGGAACCAAATCTATTGTGGGATTGGCCAGACTGAGGAGTTTATGGAGAAATTAGAGATCTAGAAAGACCAGGAAAGGATAGCACACAGTCTGAAAAGATAGAGACATATTTTCAGATAAGGTATATGTCTGGGGCTTGTCATAGGGACAAAAAAGCAGAAGTCTATTTATATTATTTACAGGAACTTCAATGCACTATTAGAATGAAATCAGACTCAAGGTTGATTTGATTTTGTGAAGCTGACCCAGAGCTACTGCAAGGATTGGCTCTTAAGTTTAAGGCTAAGTAGACCCAGCTGCAGGGCTGGAGGGATGTAGGGGCTGGGAGCCAAAAAAATCATTACACTTACTGAGGCATGATGAAAAAGACCTTTATTTTTGAGTTTTGTGTAAATAAATCAGGAAATACTCTATAAAATCTTGTCTATGGACCTGATAGTTATGTCATGCATGTATCTTATCATTTAAGATCAATAATTATGCATCCATGCCAGCCACACATACATATCCAGATGCTAAGGTAAGTTAAGGGCCAGTGGAAGCAAAGAGAACACAAATAAATGTATTATGTTCAGATTTGTAAGCAGCACACTTAAGAGAGAAAGCTAATGCTTGCATTATGTATTTAATATTCTTTCTTCTATTTGAAAATCTACTCTCTAGTTTGGAAATTGATGTATAATTCTTACAAAATTAAAGGTGTTTTTTTTTTCCTTTTGAACTAATTTTATCCCAAGAAGTTTTTAGAGCTGTAAGTATTGGATTTTTTATTACACAATATTTAAAACTAAATATCTAGCATTCCAGTTACATATCAATGAAAAGAATATATCCCAACTCCATGGTACACTTCAAAAATGACAAATACTTTATGTGTTTTCTTTGAATAAATATACACTTCTGACTTCATTGATGTCACATTTATATTTTGCTCCTTGACAATATTATTGTAGCCAAATGTGGACAATAAATGTACCTAAAAATAAATATGAACAAAGTCAATTCAATTCAATTCAACTAAACAATTAATTGTATATGCGCAATCAACTGGGCTAAGTACTGGAGATAAAACAATTTTAAAAAAAACAGCTCTTGAAAGTTAAAGAGATCTTACTGTGAGCTCCTTGAAAGCAAGTATTATATCTGGTATATAGGTGATTCATAACATAGCCCCCTTCAACCTTTCCAGTATTCTTACATCTTAATCCCTGACACTGACCTCTTAGCTGTTCCACAAAACAAAACAAAACAAAAAAACTTCATTTCTCAATTTTGACCATTTTCTTTGGCTATCCCCTATAACTAAAACTGTCTTCACACACACATACACACACACACACACACACACACACACCCTCCAACTTCCTTGATTCCTTTAAATTCTAGCTAAAATTTCAACATTGTCGCTCCATTAGACTGTAAGCTCCTTCAGAACAGAGACTATTTTTTGCTTCTTTTGGTGTCATCAGTGCTTAGCATGCTTACTGGCACATAGTAGTTACTTAATAAATGCTTATTAATTTATTGATTGACCTCAAAAGTTATTTAATCAAACATACACCTGAAAAGCATTTCCCCACTACCGGGCCTTTGCTTAAAGATGTTGAATGGGTGGGACTCACTAAGTCCCAAAATGACTCCTTTTACTTTGGATGACTGTAATTATTAGGAAGTTTTTCTTGACATCAAGCCTAAATGACGTTCCTTGAGACTTCCGCCAAATGCTTCTGGTTTTTACCTTTGGAGTTAAATAGAACAAGTTTAGTTCTTCTTTCACAATATAATAATTCATTTTTAAAATTAATTAATTTAAAACAGATACAAAATATAAAAAGAAAAAAAGACATTGCCGTGTGCATACAGAAGATAAGGGAGGATTCAAAAATACAAGACAATAAATTCCCATTTCAAAAAAGCCTATATAATAAACACTAAACATTGTGGTCAGAGATGTCCATCTTTTCTTTGCTTCCTTGTAGGTTTTCTTTAGTTCTCTCCTGTGTACTTTTTACTTTTTTTCCCCTTTGCCCCTCCCCATCATGCCTAAGAAGGCTACAATTTAGCATGGATACACACTTACACACATATGTACACACATGCATATTTATACATGCTATGTATACAGTGATATATATTGTCAAACGTACATGCATATATATATTCATTTTCACATATCATATATACACACATCTATGTAAGACTATAATAGATTTGTTCTCTTTTTCTCTGAAAATGGATATCATTATGCTTCCTGAGTCCAAGTTTTTCCAACCTTATACCATCTGGTTATTTTAAATAGTTTATAATAATATTGATAAAGATGGCTGACCTATATAGTATAGCTTATCTATTTTTCTCTTTTGGTTAAATCAATTTTTTCTTTCACCTTGCCAAAAATTATTACCCTAATTTTTCCTTCTGCTATTAGCATATAAATATCCTAAAGTAATCTATTTAAACAAGTCTTTGGGGGCTCCCTGTTATGTTTTAGATAAATATTTTGAGGAAATTCTAAACTTCTCTATTATTATTTTATTATTAAATAGTTGCTCCACCCCCTAGAGCAAAACAAACCAGTCTTCATTTGATTTTTTTTCTTAGATCCTTATTGAATAATTTCTCACTTCACCATTTCTATAGATTTAGTTGATTATTGCTTGGGGAAGAAGAAACTTCCTTAGAACATCCAGCTCTGTTCCTGCAGGTAGCTTCAAATTTATTGTTGTTAGCTTCAAAACTGTCTCTTTCTTCCTCTCTGTAATGTTCTTCTATGCTAACTTCCTGAGATGAATCTACCTTTCTCTTTATCACTTCAGATTCTTTTTATTTTTCTCAATGAAATCCCATTTCTATTTTTTTGATAATGAATACTTCATTGTTGCTAATAACAATAAATGTTCAGAGATACTTCTCTATCCCTTCTCTTTCTCTTCTTGGAAAACTGATCTGTATTTATGTACTAGGAGCTATTTATCAGAAGACCACTACACACCTGTCAGATTGGCTAAAATGACAGGAAAAGATAACGATGAATGTTGGAGGGGATGTGGGAAGACTGGGACACTGATGCATTGTTGGTGAAGCTGTGAATGGATCCAACCATTCTGGAGAGCAATTTGGAGCTATGCTCAAAAAGTTATCAAACTGTGCATATCCTTTGACCCAGCAGTGTTTCTATTGGGCTTATATCCCAAAGAAATCATAAAAGAAGGAAAGGGCCCCACATGTGCAAGAATGTTTGTGGCAGCTCTTTTTGTAGTGGCTAGAAACTGGAAACTGAATGAATGCCCATTAATTGGAGAATGGCTGAATAAATTATGGTATATGAATGTTATGGAATATTATTGTTCTGTAAGAAATGATTAATGGAACTTCTCTTATATCAGTTGAAATTACAGGTTGTCAGGGACAGAAAACAGAGACAATAGAATGTTAAAGTGTGAACTAAACACAAGGTGTGAAAGAAGTTCTTCAGTTGAGTTTAATGGAATTAAAGGACGTATAGCCATTGCCTGGATGAGGAACTTGGTAGCTCTTTCATAAAGTATGGTACACTCTCTAGAGGAAGGTGATTCAAGGCAGAGTATAAACAATAAAGCCTATGTTTTACATTGAGGATAATAGGGAGTCACTGAAGGTTTGTTTCTGTTATTATTTTAAAATAGGAATATTACTTCTGCCTTATGAAGATTATTTTGGAAAGGTAGCAAAGTGGTGCATTGAATGGAGCACAAGTCCTGGAGGATCTGAGTTCAAATTCATGATTAAATATTAGTTGTTTAACTCTGATTGCAAAGAAGAAGAAGAAGAAGGAAGAAGAAGAAGATGATGATGATGATAATGATGATGATGATGGCAATTATGATGATTTTGGGATTGTGTAAAAGAATTATTGAAAAGGACAAAGAATGAAAAACTGAAGAATGAGTGAGAGTCATGTATTTGTATAAACATGTGGTGATAGGGATTTGAAACAGGGCAGTAGATATCATGGATAGAAGTTAATAGATGTGAAATTTTCAGAACAGAAAAACATGAAAATTTTGATGTGGGAATTGAGTAGAAGGAAGAATCAATTATAACTATGAGAATATCAAACCATATGATTAGAAAATTGATATTTCCCATGACAAAAATACAGAGAATGTTTAGAAAATAAAATTAAATATATAATATTATAATATTGTCTCATCTTCTATGATCTAGGGTCAATTTCATTAAAGTCTTATTCAGTACATATGTTTTAGGAGGGTTGTTTGCAGTCATCCTAGGTTCTAGTATTAGAATGTTATAGATGATAAGAAATGTGTATAAAAGGTTTACTTAGCTCATAAAAATATAGTTGTGAAATATAGGGCAATAATACATGTTGATAGTCCTTGGTCTCATTCTGACCCTGTTCCTGCTATGCTATGATCCTTAGTCTTTCTTCTCTATATAAAGAAATATATAGAAATGCACAAAATGATACCCAGATTGCATGAAAACTCATTCATCTTATCAAAGAAAAGGAAGGATCTCTTTCAGTTGCAACATCAGCTAAGGGGTTGCTCAGGCAATTGCCAAAAAAGGATCTATAAGAAAAGAGGTTGCATACTTATATGCTTCCTTTTTAAAAATCTATTTAATATTTACACAAACACAAACACACACACACACACACACACTTCTTTCTTATAACCCTGGTTCTTTCTATTTTACCTCCCTTCAGTTTTTGTTTTGTTATTACTAAATTAAATTCTTATGTTTTCTATGACTATTGGGGTATTTCCTTATTCTAGATCTAGTAAAGCATTTTTGTCCTAGTGGGAAGTGGAGCAAATCCTGCCCAAAGTTCACAACAATGGGGGGGAAGAGCCAAGATGGTGGAGTGAAAAGGTGACTCTCTCCCTCTCCTCCGATCTTCTCTCAAATCAACAATAAAATAAGCCTCTGAACTGATCTTCAAGTCAACGAACTCAGAAATATTTGGGCACAGCTCTCTGGATAACTTCATATCAGGTTTGTCTGACTCGGACAGAGAGATAAATAGACGACTCCTGTGTAGGCCTGAAGTGAGGGTGGGACTCAGCTCAGCTCATCGTGGCAGAAATTCCAAACTCCAAACTCCAAACACCTGGAGTTTATCTGAGGCACTCGGGACACTCTGCCCTGATTGGGGGCAGGTGTTCTGGCAGACTTGCCTTGTTTAAGGAGTAATTCGGATTTAGTCCTAGCCCCCACCAACCCAGCACCTTAAATTAATTCACCGAAGTGCCCCAGGGCAAAGCTTTTCAGCCCCCGTTTTTTTTCCCCTACCTTAAAGAGATATCCACCCTGTCTAAAAAAAAAATGAAGAAGCAAAGGAGAGCTCTCACCATAGACAGCTTTTATCAAGGCAAAGAAGCAATGACCCCAGATCCTGAGGTTCCTTTAGACAAAATACCAGAAGAAGGTATTAAAGACCATCACTGGTCACTTTTTCAAAAGGCCTTTCTGGAAGATTGCATAAAGAACCTCAAAAGAGAGCTGGAGGATAAATGGGAAAATAAACTGAAATCAGTGCAAGAAGGATACAATATCTTGCAAGAAGGATATGATGCCCTGCAAAAGAGATATGAAAAAGACACCAATTTATTGAAAAATAAAATTAGTGAAGTGGAAAAAGAGTACAATGAACAAATTGGCCAGTTACAAAAGGAGCTTAAAAAGGTAACCAAAGTTCACAACAAGGTATTAAGAATATGTTCTCCAGACAATTTTCAGATGAAGAAATTAAAACTATCTCTAGTCATATGAAAAGGTGCTCCAAATCAATATTAATCAGAGAAATGCAAAATAAGACAACTCTGAGGTACCACTACACACCTGTCAGATTGCCTAAAATGACAGGAAAAGGTAATGATGAATGTTGGAGGGGATGTGGGAAAACTGGGACACTGATGCATTATTGGTGGAACTGTAAACGAATCCAACCATTCTGAAGAGCAATCTGGATCTATGCTCAAAAAGTTATCCAACTATGCATACCCTTTGATCCAGCAGTGTTTCTATTGGGCCTATTTCCCAAAGAGATCTTAAAGGAAAGAAAGGGACCCACATGTGCAAAAGTGTTTGTGGCAGCCCTTTTTGTAGTGGCTAGAAACTAGAAATTGAATGAATGCCCATCAATTAGAGAATGGCTGAATAAATTATGGTATATGAATGTTATGGGATATTATTGCTCTGTAAGAAATGACCAGCAGGATGATTGCAGAGAGGCCTGGAGAGACTTGCATGAACTGATGCTGAGTGAAATGAGCAGAACCAGGAGATGATTATACACAGCAACAAGACTATATGATGATCAATTCTGATGGACATGGCTCTCTACAACAATGAGATTTTTCAAACCAGTTCCAACTGTATAGTGATTAAGAAAGCCATCTACACCCTGAGAGAGGCCTATGGGACCTCAACATTGCATTTTCACGCTTTCTGTTGATGTTTGCTTGCATTTAGTTTTCCTTCTCAGGTTTTTATTTTCCCTTGCAGACCTGATTTTTCTTGTACAGCAAGATAACTATATAAATATGTATACATATATTGGATTTGTCATTTATTTTAACATAGTTAACATGTATTGGATTACCTGCCACCTAGGGGAGGGGATGGGGGGAAAGAGTGAAAAATTTGGAACATAAGGCTTTGCAAGGATCAATGTTGAAAAATTACCCATGCATATGTTTTGCAAATAAAAAGCATTAATAAAAAAAATATGTTCTTGTATCTAAAAACAAGAATGGGGAAAGAAGTAAAATAAGAGGAAATAATGGAGGGAGGGAGGGAAGAAGAGAAAGAGGGAGAAATGGAAGAAGGGAGGTAAACATTTAAGTTTAATGTTATATTGGACCACAACAATATTTGGCATTTATATTTAAATATTTATATTCTAATTTTGCAAAAATATATATGCATATATATGAACATGCAAAAATACATATGCACAAGTTTCATTGAATACAATTTGCATTAATTCTTATACATAGAGTTTCCTCATTTTTAAGTCAATAAGACAGATGCTGGTGCTTCAGAGAAAATGAAACTTTTTATTGACTACTTTTGCTTAAAAAATTAGAAAAGTGCATTAAGTGAAAATGAAATTGTTTGATTTTACCTTTAAATCAATTTCACTCCAGATACAAAGTTTATAAAAGTTTTAAGATGTAATGTGTGTGTGTGTGTGTGTGTTGAAATCCAGCTCCAAGATCCAACCATTCTGGAGAGCAATTTGGAGCTATGCTCAAAAAGGTTTCAAACTGTGCATACCCTTTGACCCAGCAGTGTTTCTACTGGGCCTATATCCCAAAGAGATCTTAGAGGAGGGAAAGGGACCCACATGTGCAAGAATGTTTGTGGCAGCCCTTTTTTGTAGTGGCTAGAAACTGGAAACTGAAGGGATGCCCATCAATTGGAGAGTGGCTGAATAAATTATGGTATATGAATGTTATGGAATATTATTGCTCTGTAAGAAACGACCAGCAGGACAATTTCAGAGAGGCTTGGAGGAACTTGCATGAACTGATGCTGAGTGAAACGAGCAGAACCAGGAGATCATCATGCACAGCAACAACAGTATTACATGATGATCAATTCTGATGCACATGGCTCTCTGCAACAAAGAATCGTCTCAAACCAGTTCCAATTGTTCACTGAAGAAGACCATATACACCCAGAGAGAGGGAAATGAAATATGGACCACAACGTAACATTTTCATGATCTCTATTGACATTTGCTTGCATTGTGTTGCCTTTCTCTGATTCTTTTTTTTTTTCTTGTAGATAGGATTTTTCTTGCATAACTTCTCAAGCATTTCAACATTATTAACATGTAGTGGACTTCCTGCCATCTAGGGGAGGGGAGGGGACTGGGGGTAAAATTTGTAATGGAAAGCTTTGTAAAGATCAATGTTGGGGAACTACCCATATATATGTTATACAAATAAAAAGCTTTAATAAAAAAAAAAAAAAGAAAAGAAATCCAGCTCCAGTAGTGAAATAAGGGTGTGCTTATGCAGAGGCTAGGTGGAGAGAATTCATTATAAACTCTTCAAATTTATTATTTATCAGAAAGACAAATATATATACCACCAATGCTTATAGAGTAAATACAAAATACACTTTTTTAATATTCCTGTATCCTTTCTAACAAGCTCAATCTACTGAGATGAAAATGATTAAGCCCAGATTTTGGCTGCTCCAACAGAGATGTAAATTGTTGTGATACACATCAGAATAAAATTATCATAGCAATGTCCTCAAGTACCTTTCTCCCAAATGCAGTTAAGTCTCCACTGTGGGTGGCTTTTTCTGTCCTAAGTTTAAAAGTATGACTTTGATCTATTATAAAGCTGAGTTTGCATTTTACTTCAGTCACCATATTTCTTATCAATATATTAATGTCTCTGCTATTGTATATAGAAAAGGGAAGTTGGTGAGCCAAGCTCTTTTAAGTAACAAAACCTGAAATGGATTCTTACGTCCTGACCCTCTACATGTGTATATGTGTGTATATATATATATATGTATGTATATATATATGTATATATATGTATACATATATATATATATACATACATATATATATATACACACATATACCCACACATATATATCTTTTAAATTTGAAATGGAAAATAAGACCATTTTTTTCTGTTTTATTTAATAGGGTTATTAAAAAGTGTCTGTGTAAAGAGATTTGTAGTCAATGTATTTAACTTTTTATTCATGCTTCCAAGTGGAAAGTTATGAAAAATAAGAATGTAGGCCAATATATGTAAATGTTGGAAAATGCATTTTTATGGCAGCTTTAATTCCAGGACTTTATTCAAAATCATTCAAAAATAAGTAATCAAAATTAAAAAAACTCATAAAAAATCAAGTAAAATAGAATTATTCTATATATGGGCAAAATGCTTTCTTCTGCTATTATACATGCATGTCTGCTTATAGATAAATACATGCACATATATGCATACATATATGCATATACATATGCATATACATTAGTCTCATTTTAAAGATGAAGAAAGTAAAGATCTGAAAAGTTAGCTGACTTGCTCATAGTCAAAAATCTAGTGTCAATTAAGGATTTCAACATAGGTCCTCTTGATTTCAAGTGCCATTAAATAAAATTTGCATTAATTTTTATACATAGATTTCCATTTTTTAAATCAATAAGACTTAAATAGTTTAAATTCCAAGATTCCAACTTTTTACTTCCATTAGAATTTTAAATTTTATCTATCTTAATTATGTATAGTAGTAAAATAGATACAACTTTTAATGGCTGTAAGGTATTTTGAAAATTTTAAAATCAAATATTAGACCAAGAAAATGCAAGAAATACCTTAAAATGATATGTCCATTATACTTAATGGTTTTTTTTGCTTCTGCTAATGATTCTGATATCACAAAGATATTTCCCCTTTCTCTACCACTTGAAGATGTCAGAAATTTTATATGTGTGTGTATGTATGTTGATATGTATTAAGGAGTTGAAAGCCTGAAAAACTGTTTTCCATTTCTAGATTTGTTTACCAGAAAACATTTTAGGACAAAATATCCTTTGCTCATCAGTATTATATTTCATATCTTGGGGAATGTAATTAAAAATTCTATTTTATGTTTTGTTAATACCTTAAATCTAGTCTTTAATTTTTAGTGAGCAAGAGATTGTATAATAATATAATCATAGATCTGCCAACAAAAACAGATCAAATTCATTAACCATAAATATTTAAATACAATGAACTTATTGAAGTCATGTTTATTTGGCTTTGGAAGATCTTTCCTTTTATACATTTCTCCCTACAGACTGTTATACAAGCATCACGTTTCACATGTCTTGGTAGGCTTCTCCCTCCCTCTTTCCCTTCCTCCTTCCTTCCTCTCTTCTTCCCTTCCTTTTCCTTTCTCTCCCTCCCCCCCTCATTTCTCTCCTCTCTCTGTCTCTCTCTCTCTCCCCCTCCCCCACCTCTTTCTGATGCATACATTGCCAGAATAAACTTAGTGTTTGGGAGGCACCAAATTAAAGTGTGAGAGAGAAGCAGTATTAGACTGCCTACCAAATTGAAGGTCTACAGAGCTGTTGTGCTGATCTCATTGTTGTATGCCTCTGAAATCTGGACAATAAATGTGTGTATATGTGTGTGTGTATGTGTGTTTTACACATGTATGTGAATGTGTGTATGTATATGTGGTGACTATTTTCCTTCATTTCTAAAGAGGACCAAAATGGTGTCACTATGTTGGATGTGTCAGACTATGGCTGATCAGGTCAATACAAGTTTGGAAAGCTCTACCAAATATGCCCAAATATTCCATATGGACATTTGGAGTAGAAATGTCTCTCAAATTTTTTTCTGCTTTGCTTATATAGCACAGTGCCTTCTTTGTTGTGGGCACACCATGATGCACAAAATGAATTTTCTTGAATGTGGGTACACTAAGTTTGCATTATTTAGTGAGGTGAGGAAAATTGCCCCTGCTATATCATTCACTCTGCCATATTCCCAGAATTCTTTCTGACTTTTCAAAGACACATATTCAAGCACACTATCAAGAAAAAAAAATTCCTAATCATTAGAGCTGTCCCAAAGTAGAGTGGACTGTTTGGGAGGCTCCCCCTTATCAGAGGTTTACTAGATAAGTCTTAATGACTACTTGTCAGATGTGTTGTTGAGGTGATTGTTGTTCAGGAATGGGTTGTACAAGGGGGCCCTGAGTTCCTTTTCAACACAGATTCTATGAAAATAGAAAGTTGCCTCTGGATGGGAAAGATTCATCATTAATTTTTATAATTTCACTGTGGCTCGTTTGGGGTTTTGTTTTTATTTTGTCTTTCTTTCAGATCTTGCCTTGTAAGAAAAGGGAAGTTGATGGTCTCAGAACAGGAAAGTTAGTCTAACTACTGTCTTGTCATTGATTGGGTCAAAAGTAGCCAGAGAACTTAGGATAATAAGAACTGGCAAATGCTAAATATGTCATCCTCAAGAGGGTTGGCTGGCAACACAAATATCAATTCTTAAAGTTAAGAACAATGCCTGTGAATAATTTGAGTCACTAATAAAAGTAGCATGAGTCATGAAATCAGGGTCTAATTAAGAAGTCTCTGCATGAAATTTCTAGACTATGACAATAATCTCCTAATTGATGATTCTACCTCAATTTTTTTCCTTCTCCAATCCATGCTCCACATAGCTGTCAAAGTGATATTCCAAAGACACAAGCGGCCATTTCACTTACTTACTCAAGAAATTACTTAGACTCATTCTTGCTTCAGTGATAAAGTAGAAACTCCTCTATTTGGCAATTCAAGTTTTTCACAAACTTACTCCAACCTCCCACCTCTTTTTCCATGTGTGTTAAACATTCTCTTTCACACACTTGCCAATCTCACCAAACTATCTTTCACGCTCCTCACAAAGCTCTTCCATCTTTTTCCATACCTTGGCTCTGATTGGCTGTCATGCTAAGCATGCATCCTCTCCTGAGGTCTGCCTCTGAGAATCCAATGACGCTAGAGATCCACCTCATGGTAACTCATATATGAGACATTTTCTGACAGTACCTCCCACAACTGCCATTGCCTCCCTCATACTTAAATGGTTTTGTATCTATTTTGTATACAGTATGCTTTGTATTTATTTATTTATACACAATTGTTTTCCTTGATAGAATATAAACTCCTTGAGACCAGGGACTATTTTCTTTTAATCTTTGCAACCACAATGCTTAGCAGGATCCCTAGCACACTTAGTAGATACTAAATAATTATTTAGTGATTGATTTGTTTGTCTTGGTCAGCATTAGTCATACTTAACAAAGAATATATATGATCTGAAATTCATAAATATACAAAAAACCTTATTTCAAAGGAATTCATTTTTCATAGAATGTTTCCATCTACATTTTTTCTCAGAAATATATGTATATGTACATATATGCATGTAAACATGTGTATGTGATTGTATGTGTATGTCTTACATATTTATGCTAGATGTCCCTTTATTATTAACCAGAAAGGAAGCATAATTTATTATTTTGTCCACCAAGTGATTATTACTCCAGACACCAAGCTAATGGTCCTATTAACCTAATCACATATATAAAAGAATCACTCAGTGAGAACAACCCAACTCTGCCAACCATATCACTTTAAAGATTTGGGTAAAAAGATGTCATTTTGATTGGTGTTAGTGGATTGTGAGTTTTTTTTTAACTATTCACACTTTATTTCATATAAAGAATACCTTTAACTCTATTGCTTAGATTTTCTCATATAGAACCTCACCTAATAGTATTCATTTCTCATTGAGGTAGATACATTCACAACTTCTGTAATAGCTTAACTGAACTGATAGTATTTTCACCTTTTCTTTTTGTTTGATTGCTTTTTCTTCCTTGTGGTTTTTCCCACTTTGGGGTGATTTTTCTGGCATACCATGACAAATATGGAAATATGTTTTAAAGTCATATATGTGTATATATATGTAATCAATATCAGATTGTATTCTATCTTGGGGAAGGGAGAAGTAAGGAAGGGAGGGAGAAAAAAATTGGAACACAAAATCTTATAAAAAATGAATGTTAACAATGATCTTTACATGTATTTGAAGAAATAAAATACTACTGAGAAAAAATAACAACTGAACTGTAATACCTTTCGCACTTTTTTTCATACTTGCCATTATGGCATCATTTTTCTCCAAGCACAGAGCTATAAAACTTTAAATTATATGTATTAATGACATTTTCTCATTTGCATTATCTTGAGAAATGCATTTGCTATACAATTCTAAAATCTAGTGTATATGTGCATGTATATATGCATGTATATACAGAGAATAATTATGCTAATTATTCACTATCTCTAAATTATACCATTTTTAGAGGGAGGACTCTAGCTGGCTTTATGGGTATTAATGAGGAACAGATTTTAAATTTCTATTAAGAAAGTGAACAGAATAATTTCAGGATTATTGTTATTCAGTTAATTGTTTCCCCACTTTTCTTCTCTGGCCCCAATTAATTACAATAAGAACAGTATATAATTTCCATATAATATACTGTGTAAATATTAAGAATTATGGTTCTTCCGGGGGTGGAGCCATGGTGGCGGAGATCAGACAGGATTCTCTGTAACCTCCTCTAACCTCCCCTCAAACCAACAAAATATGAAGCCTCTAGACTGATTCTGAAGCAAAAAAATCCACAATATCCAGAGAGCAACGCGATTCTAGAAGAAGATACTCTGGAGGAACCTCAAAACAGGTCTGTTTTAATGGGGCAGGGGGTGGCCTGCTGAACCCAGACTGCAGCACAGGGAGACCGGGGCAGGGAGCTGGAGCAGGGAGCTGGAACAGGAGTCAGAACAGGAGTGGGAGCGTTGTGCTTTTCACACACCTGGGAGTCTTCTGCGAGCCTCTTGGAACAATTTGTCCTGATTGTGGGCAAGTGGTTTGGAGGGCCTGCCTTTTGAGGGGGATAGATTGTGAACCACTGAACCCCTGATGAGCATCGTAACTAGCTGCCATTACACAGCACCTTAAAGCAATCAATCAAACAACAGGTCTGAT
>JAJPUD010003281.1:200802-221617 GCA_023553655.1 Myrmecobius fasciatus | reverse complement strand
TACACAGCAACAGGACTATACGATGATCAATTTTGATGGACATGGTTGTCTTCAACAATGATGTGATTCAAACCAGTTGTTCTGCGATGAAGATAGTCATATACATCCAGAGAGAGGCCTGTGGGAACTGAGAGTGAACCACAACACAGCATTTTAACGCTTTCTGTGAATATTTCCATGCATTCTGTTTTCCTTCTTAGGTTGTTTTTTTTCTTCTTCTCTTTCTAGATCTGATGTTTCTTGTGCAGTAAGATAACTGTATAGATATGTATACATGTATTGTACTTGTCATATAATTTATCCTATCTAGCATGTATTAGATTACCTGTCATCTAGGGGTGGGGGGAGGGGGGAGGGAAAGGAAAAGCTTGGGAAAAAAAAAGTTTTTTTGCAAAGGTCAATGTTGAAAAGTCACTCATATGTTTTGCAAATAAAAAGCTTTATAAAAAAAAAATATTAAGAATTATGCTCAAGTAAGAATCCTGAAACTTTTAATGATTCAGTGAAGCAGAAGATGTAAACCCCTCTCCTAAGGTTTTTAATGATATTTAAATAGTTTTTCAAATACCTTAGTATCATGTAAAATACATAGATAACATGACATTGACTACAAACAATATTGTTTCATAACATGATCAAAATGAGGACATGAAAGAGACATAAAATTTTGGGATTGCTGAAATATAGAAATATCCATGATGATAAAAATGCCATGCTCTCTTCTGATCTATTATATTGATGATTCACAGGTAATCAACTTTTGTGTAACTTAATAGATTATTATGCACAGTTTGGTGATTCAGTGGCTAGAGTGTCAGGCCTGGAGTCAGAAAAACCTGAGTTCAAATCCAGCCTAGACATTATCTGTGTGAACCTGAGTAAGTTACCTAACCCTGTTTGCTTCAATTTCCTCATCTGTGAAATAAACTGGGAAAGGAAATGGCAGGCTATTCCAGTATCTTTGCCAAGAAAACCCCAAATAGAATCATAAAGAGTTGGATCTGACTGAAATATCAGAGCAATAATAACAAAAAAAATTATTAAAGACAGTCAAATCTCAAAGAAACTATTAAGTAGTTCATGCTTGGAGGACTTCACCAAACATCTATTTTCCCTATTATTTGGGGTGCCTAAGTAATGTCATACACTAGTGACTTCCACAGTTCACTGACAGAGCCCTCTTAGCGTCAGGAACTATAAGTACTGGAAAATGGAGAGTACAATGGAAAAGTATGCTGGACTTTGGAAATGTTCCTCAATTTTCTCACCAGAATGCTTCTGGCTTTAAATCTGTAAATCTATGTTGTTATGAGTATTTATGCTCTGTGATACTACAAAGCTACCATAGTAACTTAATAAAGTTAGATTTTTTTTACATTATTTTTATTTTCAATCTCATATTGTAATACCCAAGAAATTGAGGCAGACAGAGATTGATTTTTCATCTTTAATGTGGAGAATGGGATGCTTGTCCAAAACATTTAGCCCAGGTAAACTGAGGCAGGGAACTTAGGTAGGGTTTTAACTAACTAGGGTTTGCAAGCAGAATATATAACCTGAGTATACAATCTTATAGGGAAAACAAAGGCAGATAAGAGAGATGAGGACACTGGAAGGATTGACAAGCCATAATTCCAGGAAAGGACCATAACTTAATCCTGAGGATAGGAGTATAGGTCAAGGTGGGGAGACAGCGAGGAGAGGGGCAATACTCAAACACAGGGGAAATAATCCTAGCAAGAATTGAGATAATGCCCTTGAAGTTTATGGCATAATCATGTGTAAAAGTGATCAGAGCTCCATGGTTTGGGTTTTTTTTTTTTGGCTCTTTTTTTTAAACTCAATTCTCCAAGTCCTAATGACAAGGAAGCCCGGACGGTGGGGGGGGGGGGGTTATGACCCCAACATATCCAGCATGCAATAATATTAAATCAATTTTAGAATTTTTATTTTAAAGCACCATTTCATTTTAAAAATTTTCAGCAGGATAGAAATTTACCTAAGGGAGTACACTCCCAGATGAAACCAAATATTCAAATGTGGTAGAAGCACAATAATGTACCCCCAAAGTATATAAACAATAGGAAAAAATTAACATTCAGACTACATGAAGTTGGAATATTTCTGTCTCATTATCTAGCCACTTGAAACTAAATACTTAACTCTAATTTTATGGTCTGTGGGGAAAATAAAATATATTACAGGTAAAATTTTTCCTTCCTCCCTCCCTCCTTCCCTTCCTTCCTTCCTTTCTTTCTCTTTCTTTCTCTTCCTCCCCTCTCTCCTTTCTCCTTCTCCCTCCCTTCTGTCCTCCTTCTCCTTTTCCCACTTTCTTCCTTTCCTCCTCTCTCTACTTGTCCCTTCACCCTTCTCTTCTCTGTCCCTTTCCCTCTCTCTCTCTCTCCCCTCCCTCCCCCTCTTTTCCTCTTTCAAATCTGGGCTCAGATATTCAATAATTGTGTGACCTTCACCAAGTCACTTACCCCTGTTTGCCTCATGTACCTCATCTGTAAAATGCATTGAAGAAAGAAACGGCAAATCATTTCAATATCTTTGCCAAGAAAACCCTAAAGGGGGACATGACTGAAAAAATGACTAAACAACAACAACAAATAAAGTGTTCTACCTGGAATTACAAAGATCTGAATTCAAATTCAACCTCAAACAATTACTAGCTGTGTGACCTTGAAAAAGACACAACCTCTATTTGCATTGGTTTCCTCATATGTGAAATGAAGGTAATAAGCATATCTGCCTCCCCAAGATTGTTATGAGAATCAAATGAAAGAATATTTGCAAAAAGAATTTAGCACAGTGCCTGACAGATGATAGGAGCTATATAAATGTTGAGCAGGTAGGTGGTTCAGGAGATAAGAGTATTGAGAGTGGAGTCTGAAAGACTCATCTTGAATTTTAATTTGACCTAAGACACTTATTACCTATGTAACCCTGGGCAAACCACTTAACATTGTTTACTTCAGTTTCCTCATCTGTAAAACAAACTAGAGGAGAAAATGGCAAACCATTATAGAATCATTACCAAGAAAATTCCAAATAGAATCATGAAGCGTAGACACAACTGGAATGAATTAATAACAAAAATATATAAATGTTAGCTGTTACCATTATTATATACAAATTATATATAACTAAACACAAAAAGGATTTGAGAAAATATAATACCTATTTCTATTTAAAAAAAACAACACTAAAAAACATAGGAATAAATGGGCCATTCCTTAAAATAGTAAATAGTATCAAAATTTAGAGACAGAAATTGTTGTAGAGGAGACAAGTAGAGACCTTTCCAATAAGATCAGGAATGTCTCCCATAATACCCACTATTCCCCTTCTTAATTGAAGATGCTGTTGCAGTGAAGATATTTCAATGAAAAAAAAAATTGAGGTCATTCAGTAAATTACCTTTGTTCTCCTCCTCCCCTCACATCACTCAAATTTCTTCCCACATTATTATTTCTGTTTAACCCATCTCATATGAATAAATGACAGTTTTCCTCATGCAGCAAACCCTACCATACGCATCTTTGATCCCATCCTTCCTTCTCCAGATGATTTCCTCAGCTTTTCATCCTCATCCTTTCTCTAACTGTTCTCTCCTGGATTTCCTGTAATGGTCTGATCAATCCTTTTTAATCTTCTTGGCTTGATCTTCATCTGGATCAAACTGTCTAAGCATGTGTCTTGGGTCTTTTTCTCTTTTTTTATACTGTTTCACATGGTGCTCTTATTAGTTCCTATGGATGCAATTATCTTCACTCTAGAGATGATTCTCAGATGCATTTATCCAGCTCTAACCTCTCTCCTAGCTTGTCTAGTATGACTAGCTACCCATGTGGTATTTTGTACTGAATGCCTCAGATACAATTCATATTTCCCCAAAATCCTTTCCTCTATTTTAAATTTTCCTATTACAATTGAGGATACCATCATCTCCCAATCAATCTTGGTGTAATCTTTAAATCCTCATTCATAATTCACCTCATATATTCATTTTGTTATCAAATCTTGTTTGTTTTTTTAACCTTCATAATACCTCTTTTCACTCAAATAATTGTTCAAGTCCAAACATCTCCTGCTTTAATTATTATAGAATAGATGGGGCCTAGGAATATGACAATTCCAGGCCCGTGAGTAACAGCATCTTCCATAAAAAGATCGCTGATCTCCATGAGGTTGATATACATAGTGAATGCCTTTCCTTACCCCTATTAACCACCTGGATGCCTCCTTCTTAAGATATGGATACTTCAGACTTTGGTGTTATTTGGTCTGTCCCTGACTTCACCACTATTGGCTTGAAATTCACCTCTGATGCCTCCTTCCAGTCAATTCATTTTCTTATATTTCTTTAAGGGATGGGAAATTAGGACATTCCTCTCACTGAGATGTTATAGCTCTCACTGAATGATTCCTTGATCATCAAGGGAATTTATGTTCTAGAAGTAGAATCAAAAGGCAAAATTTTGTTGTTGAAGCCAGTAGTATATTCAAATAGACTGTCTTAGTGCCCAGAAATGAACAGATATTCTTCCAGAATCCTGTCTTATGTCCATTCCTTTGCTTTTTTAAAAAATCAAAGGACCTAATTTATCTCCAGTATTGTGTGAGACAGGGACAGATCACATATTTGACCTGGGAATTATATTTGGTCCATCACTGTCAGACAGTGAGATTCATTGTATATAGTCCTTTACTACTCAGCTAATATGGTATATTTGTATGATTGTTTGCAGATGTTTTTGTATAATACAAGCTGTGGGTGATTTGTACAATGTAAATAAACACATAATCAGCCCACATTTCAAGGGTCAGTGGTTTTCTAATCTTTTGGTAATAGATTTCAATCTGTATCTTCTTGCCTCCAAGTCTAGCTCTGCATCCAATATATTATGGCTCCCATATGGAAGGATGAAAAAGGAATTGAATTTAGAGTCTAAAGAACTCTAATTAGGGATGTATGGTCAAATGTTTAACAACCAACTCTGTGGGTGGTAAGGAGGAAAAAAACATGCACACAACACATTTTTAATTTTAATTTTCCTCATTTCTTTCTTCTGGAAAAAATAACCAAATAATAGATGAAGCCTTAATTCATAGAATTTGCCAGTTTCTAAAATGCAAATGCTCACATTGAAAACTAGCTTCAGCACAGCCCTAGTTAGCTACTATTTATTACCTGTGTGACATTGAGCAATTACATTGAGAAGGAAAATAGGGAATTGTTATGTGTAGGAACAGAGAATTAATCAACCAGCTTCGATTTTATAAAGAGATTAAACAAGATAAAAGCAAAATCAGGTTAAAAAAAAAGAACTAGTGAATGACAATATAGCAAGATCCTATAAAAATAGTCTTAGGAATGCGAAGTCTCAGAAGATACTGAAGTTGGTTAGAAATGTTAAGGACAAAAAAAAGGGTCTTTTGAGCTGTATGAAGGGGAAAAAAAGATCAAAGAAGAGATGAAAGACTATTGGGGAAAGTTTTTCTCTTTTAAAAATCACAGAGAAAGAAAGTGGCACTATAGGACCAGAGAAGAATAAATATTTTCCCAATTTTATAAAACTGGAGGATACCAACTATGCTTCATTTTGATTTCACAAAATTCTATACTACATATAAAAGGATGATTAACAATATCTAAAAAAGGAAGTGGTGACCACCAAAAAGACATAGTTTCCAAAGTTATTGCATTTTCAAGATATTTTTATAACAGGTGATAATTTTTATTGGCCATCAGTTAAATTATTTTTTTCCAAAACCTTTTATTTAGATTTTCTTAATTTTATTTCATATTTATTAAGTAAAATATAACATAAAATTAATAATTCAATTTCACTCCTTTATTTTTTTTTATTTTTTCCATATATACTAAGTACCTTGTATTCCCTTTTGCCATTAATCCTTTTGTAATCTTTCTATTCCCCTGGTTCTTTCTAATATGCATGATAACATAGACTTTATATTTATTTATGCTGAAATATATGTACAAAATATAGTTTCTATTATTTATTTTCTGTTTCTAATTATGTTAAAATCAGAAATAAAGTATTATGAATAAATATTTTTTAAACTTGCCACTTTATACAATCTAGATGAATACACATAATCATGTCTGTTTACACAAGTACACATACATATATATATATACACACATACATTATATACATATCCACATATGATGATAATATTTCCTATGAACCTTATCATTAACAATTTCTCCTACAAGTTATAAGTATTTTAAGAAAACAATCATGTTTTCACAGAACCCCTAAACATTTCTGCAGGGTCTTTTACACTTCAAATTACAAACACAAGGAAGGGTGTTCTGCTTTATAGGATAATCCCTAAGGAAATAATACATTTTCAAGTACTAGATTTGAATTTTATCTTCTTTTCCACACCTGTCCTTTCTCTATTGGTAGCACTAAGAATGCCAGACCAAACCCACCAGAACCACAAAAGCAGAAAAATCAAAAGTGAGAATAATTAGAAACATTTATCAAGTATCTAATCTATAAAGAATCCTTTGTTTATATTTTCTCTTTAGTATCATTAACTATAATAAAGGCAGGATTCAAAATTAATCCACATAAATCATCAGCATTTTTATATATTACCAACAAAGTTCAGCAGCAAGAGATACAAAAGGAAATTCCATTCCAAATAGCAGATGATAGGATAAAATATTTGGGAATCTATCTACCAAGGAAAAGTCAGAAACTATACAAACTAAACTACAAAACACTTTCCACACAAATAAAATCAGACCTAATCAATTGGAAAAACATTAAGTGCTCATGGGTAGGCAGAGCGAACATAATAAAAATGACAACACTACCCAAACTAATTTACTTATTTAGTGCCATACCAATCAAACTCCCAAGAAATTATTTTACAGATCTAGAAAAAATAGTAGCAATGTTCATTTGGAAGAACAAAAGGTCAAGGATTTCAAGGGAATTAATGAAAAAAAAAAAAGGCAGATGAAGGTGGCCTTGCTGTACCAGATCTAAAACTATATTATAAAGCAGCGGTCATCAAAACCGTTTGGTACTGGCTAAGAAATAGAGCATTCGATCAGTGGCACAGAATAGGTTATCAGGACAACCTAGGCAATAACCTTAACAATCTAGTGTTCAATAAACCCAAAGACCCCAGCTTTTGGGATAAATACTCACTATTCAGCAAAAACTGCTGGGAAAATTGGAAACTAGTGTGGAAGAAATTAGGGCTTGACCCATACCTAACACCACATACCAAGATAAGATCTAAATGGGTTCATGATCTAGATATAAAGAGGAACTTTGTAAGCAAGTTAGAGGAACGTAATATAGTTTATCTCTCAGACCTGTGGAGATGGAATAAATTTATGTCCAAAGAAGAGCTGGAACTCCTAATTGAACACCAGATGGATAATTTTGATTATATTAAGTTAAAAAGTTTCTGTACAAACAAAACAAATGCAGCCAAGATTAGGAGGGAAGCATCAAATTGGGAAATCATCTTTACATTTAATGGTTCTGATAAAGGCCTCATTTCTAAAATTTATAGAGATTTGTCTCATATATATAAGAATTCAAGCCACTCTTCAATAGATAAGTGGTCAAGGGATATGAACAGACAATTTTCAGATGATGAAATTAAAACCATCTCTAGTCATATGAAAAGTTGCTCCAAATCACCATTGATCAGAGAAATGCAAATTAAGACAACTCTGAGGTACCACTACACACCTGTCAGATTGACTAAAATGACAGGAAAAGATAACGATGAATGTTGGAGGGGATGTGGGAAAACTGGGACACTGATACATTGTTGGTGGAACTGTGAATGGATCCAACCATTCTGGAGAGCAACTTGGAACTATGCCCAAAAAGTTGTCAAACTGTGCATACCCTTTGACCCAGCAGTGTTTCTACTGGGCCTATATCCCAAAGAGATCTTAGAGGAGGGAAAGGGACCCACATGTGCAAGAATGTTTGTGGCAGCCCTTTTTGTAGTGGCTAGAAACTGGAAACTGAAGGGATGCCCATCAATTGGAGAGTGGCTGAATAAATTATGGTATATGAATGTTATGGAATATTATTGTTCTGTAAGAAACGACCAGCAGGATGATTTCAGAGAGGCCTGGAGGGACTTGCATGAACTGATGCTGAGTGAAACGAGCAGAACCAGGAGATCATCATGCACAGCAACAACAATATTACATGATGATCAATTCTGATGGACATGGCTCTCTGCAATAAAGAATTGTCTCAAACCAGTTCCAATTGTTCACTGAAGAAAACCATATACACCCTGAGAGAGGGATATGAAATATGGACCACAACGTAACATTTTCATGATCTCTATTGACATTTGCTTGCATTATGTTGCCTTTCTCTGATTTTCTTTTTTTCTTGTAGATAGGATTTTTCTTGCATAACTTGTCAAGCATTTCAACATTATTAACATGTAGTGGACTTCCTGCCATCTAGGGGAGGGGAGGGGAGTGGGAGTAAAATTTGTAATGGAAAGCTTTGTAAAGATCAATGCTGGGGAACTACCCATACATATGTTATACAAATTTAAAGCTTTAATAAAAAAAATTTTTAAAAAACTATAATAAAAACATTATTTTCCCTTTTATTTCTATATTTTGATTACATGTCATAACTCAACAGAAATGAAAACTTAAAAAACTTCTTAAAGATTATTTAGTATGACCTCTAATCTAAGAATAGGGAAATTATAAACTGCTTTTGTTTTCTTTTTTGATTGTTGGTTTTATTTAATTTTAAAGGAGAAATTTCCAATTAGCATTAAGAGTTAGAAACATGGAATGAATAAATAAAAAAAGCATTTATAAAAACACTTACTGTCTTAAACATTGACAATACAATTACAGATTCTACATTTTTGTTGTTTTTTTTCCAATAAGGGTACTCTTCCCCCTTGACTCATCTTTGCCAGTCCTCCACAAACCCTTAGCTACCCAAGAACCATTGAAAGGAGTCCTGTTCTGAATTGTAAATTAAGGAAATCTAACATTCAAGAAATTGCCACATTACCTCTATCCATATTGCTTTTCCATATAACATTTTGTTACTGCTACTATTCTATTCTGGTCTTCATTTGCTTCCTAGGTATGCTTTATTCTTTTCTGATTGATTTAAAATAATGCTAAGAATGGAATCCAACCCCTACATTAATTTGTTTTATCTAAGACCACCTAAGGAATATCAAAGGAGAGCTGCATGTAGAAAAATAAATAAATCACACTATAGCCTTGAAAATATAAACATTAAAAGGCACTTTCTTATGATTTCGATCTGTAATTTCATTGTTATATGAAACTCCTGGTGAGCAAACCAATATCCAGTAATCAATATCTTTATACCCCAAGAAAATTTGACAACTTTTTAGCAATTCATAATCTAAGAAAATCATTTAGGTCACTAAGAGGTTAAGTGACTTTCTTAGGGTCACATAACCAATATGTGACAGAGATAAGAGTTAAACTTTGTTCTTCCTCATTCTTAGGACAATGCTTTTTCCACTATGCCTTGCTGCATTTCATGTATTTTTTTTTAATGAGCATCAAAAAGATTGGTCACCAAAAAGATGTATTAACATAAACTTCAGGATGTGGTATATGTAAAAGATTAGGAATCACACAATCTGAGAACTAGAAAAGATATGACTCTATTTAGTCCTCTTTACAATATATACACCAAGTACTCTTCAGGCTTTGCTTGAAGACCTCTGATATACTGGAAATTACTTCCTGCTAAGGCAACCCTTTCCACCTGGGAATAGTTGTAATTATTCAGAAGTTTAGCTTTACACCAAACTTAAATCTGATACATGAGACTTCCAATTAAAACAGTGATGGGATCGGTTAAAAAAAAAATCCAGCTAAATTCATTCTAGCAACAGTATAGAAAGAGTGCTGGATCGAACTATGACCAAGAAATTTTTTTTAAAGCCTTTTTTTTTTTCATGCAACCCAATACTACACAAAAACATAGGCAGAAGCTGTGAACATTGCAATTCCTATGCTGCAAGAGAAATCAGCTCCAGTTCAGGTAAACAAACTGGAAGTCTCTGATAGCACCAAATAAGAACAAACCTGAGATAAAAAACCTTAATTGGAACCCAGGGGAGTACAGAAACTATATAGTGCCATATTAAGTGAAACTCCATGGAAAAGAATATGGAAGCAACAATGCCCTGGTTAGGAAATTCCAAGGGAGATTGGAACTATGGAAGCCCCATGGAAGATAGAAGAACACCAAGTGGTCTAGTCTAGGAAACTAAAAGGGAACTAAAGGTCATTCATACAATTGATTGGAATGTCATAGCTAAAATCCAAACCTCTTAAATTAAAGAAAAAGTTCTATAAACTTCCAAAAACAAAGAATTCAAGTTAAAAGGAACCATGGTCATTATCACATAACACTTGACAATTACCACTGTAAAAGTGAAAAAAATCTTAAAATATAATATTTAAAACTATAAAAGATAAAGGTTTCAAGCAAGAATTATTTTACAAAACTGTTTTTACAGTGTTAAAAAATTTGATTTTTAATGGCATAGAGGAATTTCAAATCAGGGATAGCAAACATGATTTCAGAAAAAGCAATAAAATTAATAGTTTCAAAGGAGATTAAATGGAAAAACTATTATTTTGAAAGATAATCTAAATGAAATAATATTTTTACTCAAAATATGTGCAGCATAAGGCCTAATATCTATGTACATAAAAGAAACTTTAACTGAATTACAATGAGAAATAGACATAAAAATATACTAGTTTAGGATTTCAATGTACTCTTTTCAGACCTAAGCAAAGCTAATAAAAATAAAGACATTAAGGACTAATATGTAATTTTAGAAAACTTAGATATATTAGCTCTCTTATTTCTCCTGAACAGATGAGAGTTGGTGAGAAGTAAACATATTTTAAAATTTGCAAAGCAACTTTGCAAAAATTGATCATGTGTTAAGGTCTAAAAAATCTTATGAACAAATTCAAAAAAGAGAACTATTAAACACAAAATTTTACTGAAACAACAACAAAAAAAATATATAATCCATAAAGAACCTTTGAAGAAAATATCTGAATTTAATTGGAAACCAAATAATTTAATCCTAAATCTTTTGACCTGCTGGGTCAAAGAACAGATCAAAGAAACAATAGTTAATATTATCCCAAAAAATTACATTATTGGGAAACTATACCAACATTTTTGGAATTCAGTCAGAGCAGTCTGTTGTTCTAAACATTTTTATCAACCAAAAAGTGGGGAGAGGAAGCAAGTCTAAAGATCAATAACAAAGTGACCACTATAGATTAAAATGAAAGAACACTAAGAACTGTCAGAATTCAGATTAACAAATAAACTATCTTAATTCTAGAAAACTGGTGTTGAAACTCAGAATTGAGAAGTTGAAAGAAGTCTTAATAGTCATAATAATTCAACTAATGCATGAAAGGAATTTCCACTATAACATGCCTGACAGTTATTCATAAGAAAAAATTAGCAAAATTTTCCTACTTGTTTTAATTCCTATATTTTAGGCAAATGCTTCTCCAAATGAATAGATTTGTCATATAGTAAATCAATTTTCACCCTCAAAAAGTGAAAATTAAAGGAGTCCAATGCAAAAATTATGATCACAAATGATTATACTTAATGGTTAACTGAGATTTCAATGGGGCTAGAGTTAGTATATCGTACATAATCTTGAGTTTCTATTTCAAGGTGAGATGTGTGAAAGAAAAGGGGAAATAAATGCACTTTTGTTCATATAACTTTACAAAGGTAGAGAAGATCACCTGGCCCATGACATGGCAGTATAAATTCACAGAGATTATTTTAATGACTAGATACCCAATGATTCCCTTAATTCTTTCCCCCCAAAAATTATAAAATTGACTGTTTGCAAAAGAAAATTTTCTTTTCACAAAAGCTGTGATATGTGTGTTCTCTAATTAAACTAATTGGAAGTAAAGACCAAGTATTACTTTTGATTTATGGATATATAATAGTTTAGATGTATTCTATCACACTCAAACTTCTGTGATATAAAATAATTTCCAGGGGTCATTTTGAATGATTATCAATTATCATTGTTTACTCTTTGATTTTTTTTATATTTGTCATGGTTATAGGCATCTCACCTTTAAATGATTATTTATTAGGTGGAACAATTTGCTTAACTAGTACACTTTACCTTGAAATATTTTTATTTCTATTATCATATACCATAGGTAATCATTTTGAAGACAGCAAATAATTTGATCCATTTTTCTGTTTACATAACCTAGGATCATGAGATCCTAGATCAAGATCTGGAAGAAATGCCAAAGGCAATCTAGTCTGACTCCCTTTTTATTTGACTGTGGAAGAAGCTAAGGCTGTTAAATGGCTTGGCCAAGGTCACAGAAGTAATCAGCATCAGAAAAAATATTCAAAGCTATGGCTTCTGAGTCCAAAGCCAGAGCTCTTTACACTGAACCTCCTAAACAGAATACAGTTTGTTCTTCACTAATAAGACTTATTAAAGCCGTCATAAATGGTGCTATGTAGTATAATTTTAACTGGAAGATGGGAAGAGGTGTTCTGCCAAGTTTAGAAGCAATTGAAACCTCAAAAGTTTGGGGTTTCAAAACAAACTTCAGTCTTTGGGGATTGGAATTGGTTTTCTCTTGGCAAAAACTTACTTCCTGTTTCTAAGAAAAAAAGGAGGAAAATGACTCTCTTGGATATCAGGTAGTTTTGTTTTTTGTTTTTTAATCAATAAGTTAATAAGAAAAGTGAGTGGAATCATTTGGTATATTTTCCTTACAAACATTTAATGAAAAAATGTGCAATTTGAAATGCATTTTTAAAAACATAATAGAGCTTTTAAATGCATTTTAAAATGAAATCTTCAGATATTCCTGTTATAGTTATCTACATAGTCAATCATTGCTTCTCTTTTTCCCTTTCACCTAACAGTTTCGTTGAAAATTCATAATGACTTTCAGAGAAATTAGTTGACATGAAATTGTTATAACTTCAAACAATGACCAAATCATCATATGGTTCTCATGCAAAAAGGAAGGGAAATTTACTATCACTCTCTCAATCAAAAAAAAATCACTAAATTCCTCCATATGCAAAGCACTGTGCTGAACTTTAGGAATACAATGACAAAAATAAAACAGTTTCTACATTCGGTAGCCTTGCATTATACCAGAGACAACATACACCCATGTAAGTATATGTGAAATATATACAAAGTAAATATCACATCATTTCAGGTGGGGGGATATCAAGAAAACTATCCTATTGAAAGTGCTATTTGAGCCAAAATATGAGGGAAACTACAGATTCTAAACATTCTTTCAAGAGAGTTTTTTTCTATGACAAAATTAATATTTTTCTAATTCTTTTTTCATTTTGACTCCAAAGGAAATGAGTGAAGTACTGTATTCAGTGAGTATTCAGTGGAATTTTCCAAGCTTACTACCTAGTTTAAGTAGATACTTCCCATGTAGTAGTTATAAGTATTATACCCAGTAAATGAAGAACGATTTATAAAATATATATTTTGTTTTGTTTTTTATAACAAAACAACTCAAGAAAGATAGTAAATAATTAAAGATATCTTTCATTACCAAAGTTAGATAGTATTCCCTCAAAGAGATGTCAGAATGTCTGCTTCTGTAAATAGTAAAAGATGTTGATTATTTTATACAGGTTGTGCTAAATACATCTTCATGCTCTTGAGCTATAATTATGGCTTAAAGTTATGGACTTATAAAGTTATAATTTCTTAGGAAACACTGAAATATATGCTTCTTAGATAGCTAGATGCATAAAGTTCGAATGCCAGTTACCTAGTACTTAATAAAACCTTAACTGTTTCAATATATTTTTTATTGGCAAAGGTGGGACGGATGTTTGAAGGAGGATGTTTGGTGTACCAGTATTCCTTAATAAAAAACTTACTTTGTAGCTTGGATAATACTAACTATGGAACAGAGAAAGATGTATAAATTCAGAAAGATACTCATTATATATGCTGTTGTGAAAAATTCTGATGCACAAATCTAAAAGCAGTGTAATTTCTTCTCTGCAACTCAAAGCTTCTAGATGAAAAATCAAGAGTTCATGGTATTGAATTTTAACATTTTAAGTTTCCAATGATTGCTATTGCAATATTAATATATACTAATCTTCTGCAAGAAATGCCATTGATTTAAATTCATCTAATTTCCCACAAGAAATAAATACTGCTTGACCTTGCTGAGCATACTTGCCACCATGAACAGCTGGAAAGATTTTTTTTTAATTTTCTGTTTTGTTTGAATAATCAGGAAAAAGAAGACATGGCAATATTAAACAAATTTCCAAATCCCTTCAATTTTTTGTTCTCCTTCACTTTCCCTATTCACTTACCTTATTTTCTTCATTCTCAGTTTACCACATTACCAATTCAATTCAATAGCATTTACCTTCTCTGCCCCCCTTCTACAATGCAAAGAATATTAATTCTTTTTCTCTAATGATCAAACATTTTTTTCAAATCTGTCCCTCCCATCCCTCCTCTCCCCCAAAAAAGAATGTTTTAATTTCTATGACATACCTTCTGATTGGAATCCTGTCTTTAATTGAAATTGATTAGCTACAAAAGTACCTTGAGAAGAAAAATCAAATTCACTGACTGACAAGACTAACTCTCAAAGGCAATTAATAAAGCTATAATTTATACTGTACAAAGAGTCTTTCACAGAACCAGTGCCTCAAGGAAAATCAACTCTATGCTTACATACCAAAAAATAACAAAGTCTTGTTTGTATCTTAGTGCAGCATATGTACAACTGAAGGAAGAGAACTAATGAGCATTGGGGAAAATGGGTCAAGATCAAAAATTTGTTTGTTTTTTAAAGCTAAATACACTGAAGTTATATCTTTGTAGTGTTCACCTTAGTTGATTCAATCAGGTAAGGCTAAGAATGTTTGGGGACATAGCTCAAAGCCAAAAGCAGAAATGAAAATTTGCAAAATACTGGTGAATACTACAAAATGATAGAACTTTAAGAATAAATAGAATAAAAAATTTCTAATAAGATGTTTTAGAAAATGATTGATTAGTTGTTCTTGTTTATTTTAATTACTCTGTAATAATACCTCCAAGTAATTAGAGCAAATTTGGTAGAGCTTTGTTATACCTCATAAATTTTACATTAATATAGTGTTTTATAACTTGCAAAGTACTTTCATCCTTGTAGCACCTGGAAATACCCTACAACCTATGCAACAGGTCCCCAAATACATCTACTCCATGTGGTTCTGAATCTGCTCAGAATCTTATTTCATCCCTATGTATATTAATAAATAAATAAACTGATATTTAGTAACTATTGTGTGTAGGAACAAAGACAATAATGAAATAGTCCTTGTATTCAAGGTTTTTTTTTTTCCTTCTAGTCAACCAGAAGCCACAATTAGTTAAAGCAAACACATTTAATAATTACTAGAATAAGAATTCTTCATTCAGATGGATTAACAGAATTCTATCAAATATTTAAAGAACAACTAATATCAATAGTACAAAAATTGTTCTTGTAACTTGAGAAATCACTCTGTCAACTTCCTTTAAAAGACAAGTACACTCCTAATACATAAACCAGGGGAGGAAAAGGCAGAGAAATATAACTATAGATCATTATCTCTCAATGAATATTAATTCGTTTTTTTTTAAATCCTGGAAAAAAGAGTTCAGGATTTTTTTTTCTGAAAAAAAATTACCATAACAAATTGGATTTATATCAATACCACCAAGATAGTTCAATATCTGGAAAACAACACTGATATTAAAAATAAGAACATCACAAACATGATTGCATCATAAAAAATTGACGAAGTGCATCACTCATATATGTTTTTAAAAAGCCTTAACAATGCAGGTATAAATTAATTTTCATATGATAAAACATGAATTTCCAGATGAATCAAAATTTAACATAATATGCAATATACTACATACTAAGGGCTTTCCCACTGAATCTAGAGTAAAGCAAAGATGAGATCTTTCTTCAATTTTTTTTACATTATTCTAGAAATACACAAAATAGCAATAAGATAAAGAAACTAAAAGTACAACTACAAATAAAAAGGAAACAAAACTATCCTTATTTGTTGATGGCAAAATGCTTTACTTGTACCAAAAAGAAGAGCAAAAAAAAAGTATTTTGGACAATTAATAACATCAGGGAAGTATTGTTACATAATAAACTTACAAAAATAGAAAGGGTAATTCCATTTTAAAATAACCAAAAAAGCATTAAAAGCTTAATATACCAAAGTCCATTCAATTATTATTGAAACATAAAAAAAATTGTGTTTTTTTTCAATAAAAAACCTGTTGGGGTCGCATTGAATACATTCTTTTTTGGAATGTGCTATGTTGCTTGACTATGTGATAGATTGTATGGTTGTTTCTACTTGTAGTTCTCTCTCAATTTTATTTTTTTTCTTTTAAATAATTTCTCACTATGGCTACATTACTTATCTGCTCTTATTATAACTCATTTAGAAAACAAGGACAAGATATTCATGCATCAGACAATTAAAAAAAACACTTAGGCTTCACATTTTTTCTCTAAATCTTAGATGAAACGGGCTTTCACTCTTAAAAAGGACATTTCTTTGCCACTGGTATCATTTTTTTGAATACGTGATTACTCCCAAAAAACTGGTTTCTTATGCCTCATTTGTTTTGAAATTTTGACTTTTTGGACACCAAGAGCAGCATATCTTCCAGAAATTCCATCATGACTTCTGTTTAGAAATTCCTCGGTGTTTCTTGCTCTACCTGCTAAAATACACTTAGTTAAGCATAAATTTAGAGGCCACTTTTTCCATTTTCAAGGGTTTTCTAGGTTTGGGTCCCTCTAATTTATTAATTCTAAGACTTTAGATATTCCATATATAGCACATTCTCTGTACTTTTCTCTAAACCACTACTTATTCAAACAGACAGAATTTCCAGAGAGTGCCAATTATATTCCCTAGAGCAACAGGGACATCTCTGAAGGATCAAAGGTGGTGACAACTATATCTCATAATTACCTACTAAGATGCTTCTTTTCATGATTATCAGTAATATCAATTAACCATCTGGACTTAGTTTTCAGGAATAAGTATTTATTACTATGGCATAATTGGTATAATCCCCCAAATATGACAAATTCCCACAAGTACATATAGAATCCAAAGGAAAAAAGGCCCATGCTTAGGAAACACATATTTCCTTGAAGTATTTTTGGTTGTGGAATACTCAAGATGTTCTCCTTAGTAATGTTACAGTTGTAGGTTGTTGTTGTTGTTGTTGTTGTTGTTGTTGTTGTTGTTGTTGTTTTGTAAGACTCTTTGTAGATCCCTGAATCTGCTTTTCTGTATTATGTCTAATCTTTCCTCATTTCCTGATGCAGACACTATTACCAATTACCACTCTCCTAGAGAAACCATCAATGAAAAAAGTCCAAATCCTATGGTTCTCTAAAGTTCATAAAATTGATTTCTGACCAAGAGATTGGAGAAGGTTAAGATGCTCTCCTTTCCAATAAGCAATTTCTAATCAGCATATTGGCTAGAGCTTTCATCCATAAAGCTTTCAGATATTTGAGTCTGAATTCCGAACTTTTCTGTTATTTTATAGATGATTCACATGATATGACTGAGTTTCCAATGGTAATCCAAGGACACTCCTGAACAATATCAGTCCATAAATCTAATGGTTTTCATAGACATCTAAATTGATCACAGGCTTTCATACTTAGTGTAAAGTGTATAATTGACATTCAATAAAGAAGTGTTTTTGTGAGTGTATTTTGATTTTATTATGATAATATGAAAAAGAAATTAGAGGTAGAAAAGGGATCACACTGGAAGAAGAGGGAAAAGAGGTAAAATAAGGAAAATTATATCACAGGAAGAGGCAAAGAAAAACTATTATAATTGAGGGAAAGAAAGGAGGGGGATGAGCATTGTGTGAATCTTACTCTCATTAGATTTGGCTCTATGAGAGAATAACAGACATATTTGGTATCAGAAAGAAACTTGTCTCACATTATAGAGAAATGGGAGAGAAAGAAAGGGAAAGACTAATAGAAGGGAAAACAGAAGAATTAGGGGAAAGGTATAAAAAGGGGAAGGGGTTCTAAAAGGGGAAGAACTTTTTGAGGGAAGTGGTCATCAAAAGTAAAATACTGGGGAGGAGGGAAGAGGTATAGGAAAGAGAAAAGTATAACAGGGTAAATAAAATGGCAGGAAATATAGAATTAGTTATTTTAACTGTGAATGTGAATGAAATAAACTCTCCCATAAAGCAGAAGCAGATAGCAGACTGGATTAAAAGCCACAATCCAACAACATGCTGTTTACAAGAAACACATTTAAAACATAATAATACATACAGAGTGAAAGTAAAGGGCTTGAGCAGAATCTATTATGCTTCAGGTGAACAAAAAAAAAGCAAGGGTAGTGATCTTGATCTCAGATCAAATAAAAACAAAGATAGATCTAATTAAAAGAGACAAGGAAGGAAACTATATCTTACTAAAGGGTACCATAGATAATGAAGCAATATCAACACTAAGCATATATGCACCAAGTGGTATATCATGAAAATTCCTGGAGGAAAAGTTCAAAGAGATTCAAGAAGAAATAGAAAGCAAAACTATAATAATGGGGGATCTCAACCTTGCTCTCTCAGAACTAAATTGAACCACAAAATAAATAAAAAAAGAAGTTAAGGAGGTAAACAAAATGTTAGGAAAATTAAGTATGATAGATCTTTGGAGGGAATTAAATGGAGACAGAAAGGACTTTACTTTTTTCTCAGTGGTTCATGGAACTTATATAAAAATTGACCATGTATTAGGGTATGAAAACCTCAAAATCAAATGCAGAAAAGCAGAAATAGTAAATGCATTTTTTTCAGATCATGATGCAATAAAAATCATATGCAATATAAGGCCAGGGGAAAATAGACCAAAAAGCAATTGGAAACTAAATAATCTCTTCCTAAAGAATGAAGGGGGGTGCAGCTAGGTGGCACAGTGGATAGAACACCAGCTTTGAAGACAGGACGACCTGAGTTCAAATCTGGATTCAGATAATTAACATTTCCTAGCTGTGTAATACTGGGCAAATCACAACCCCAATTGCCTCAGGGGGAACAAAAAGAATGAATGGGTGAAGCAGCAAATTACAGACACAATTACTAATTTCATCCAAGAGAATGACAATAATGAGACAACATACCAAAATTTATGGGATGCTGCCAAAGCAGTAATAAGGGGAAATTTTATATCTCTAGATGCATACTTGCAAATAGAGAAAGAGAAAATCAGTGAATTGGGCTTACAATTTAAAAAGTTAGAAAAAGAACAAATTAAAAACCCACAATTAAATACCAAATTGGAAATTCTGAAAATAAAAGGGAAAATTAAAAAAATTGAAAATAAGAAAACTATTGAATTAATAAACAAAACTGAGTTTGTTTTATGAAAAAAAAAACACAACAAAATAGATAAATCCCAAGTTAATTTGATTAGAAAAAGGACAGAGGAAAATCAAATTGTTAGTCTCAAAAATGAAAAGGTAGAACTTTCAACCAATGCAGAGGAAATTAGAACAATAATTAGGAGTTACTTTGCCCAACTTTATGCCAATAAATTTGATAACCTAAATGGAAAGGAGGAATATCTACAAAAATATGGATTGCCCAGATTAACAGAAAAGGAAATAAATTACTTAAATAGTCCCATTTTAGAAAAAGAAATAGAACAAGTCATTAATCAACTCCCTAAGAAAAAATCCCGTGGACCAAATGGATTTACATGTGAATTCTACCAAATCTTTAAAGAACAATTAACTCCAATAGTATATAAACTATTTGAAAAAAATATGGAATTGAGGACTCCTACCAAATTCCTTTTTTTTATAAAGCTTTTTATTTACAAAACATATGAGTGATTTTTCAACATTGACCTTTGCAAAAATTTTTTTTCCCCAGGTTTTTCGCTCCTTCCCCCCACCCCCCACCCCTAGATGACAGGTAATCTAATACATGCTAAATAGGATAAATTATATGACAAATACAATACATGTATACATATCTATACAGTTATCTTACTGCACAAGAAACACCAGATCTAGAAAGAGAAGAAGAAAAAAACAAGCTAAGAAGGAAAACAAAACGCATGGAAATATTCACAGAAATAATTAAAATGCTGTGTTGTAGTTCACACCCAGTTCCCACAGGCCTCTCTCTGGATGTATATGACTATCTTCATTTCTGAAGAACTGGTTTGAATCACATCATTGTTGAAGAGAACCATGTCCATCAAAATTGATCATCGTATAGTCTTGTTGTTGTGTATAATGTTCTCCTGGTTCTGCTGATTTCACTCAGCATCAGTTCATGCAAGTCTCTCCAATCCTCTCTGAAATCCTCCTGTTGGTCATTTCTTACAGAACAATAATATTCCACAACATTCATATACCATAATTTATTCAGCCATTCTCCAATTGATGGGCATCCTTTCAATTTCCAGTTTCTTGCCACTACAAAAAGGGCTGCCACAAACATTTATGCACATGTGGGTCCCTTTCCCTCCTTTAAAATCTCTTTGGGATATAGGCCCAGTAGAAACACTGCTGGGTTAAAGGGTATGCACAGTTTGATAACTTTTTGAGCATAGCTCCAAATTGCTCTCCAGAATGGTTGGATCCGTTCACAGTTCCACCAA
>JAJPUD010003281.1:129200-188944 GCA_023553655.1 Myrmecobius fasciatus | reverse complement strand
GTTTCCTTATAAGTACGTCTATTATTCCCTCTGAGCCAAATCTGATGAGATGGAGATTAACCCAATTCTCATTCCCCTCCCTTTTCTCCCCTCAATCATTATAGGTTTTCTTTGCCTCTACATATGATGTAATTTCCCTTATTTTACCTCCTTTTCCTCTTCTTCCAGTGTTATCCCTTTTCTACTTCTAATTTCTTTTTCAGTTTATCATATCATAATAATCATAAAACCACAATAAACATATCATAATAATCATAAAATCACAGCAATCATATCATAATAATCATAAAATCACAGTAATCATATCATAATCATAATGTAATAATAGATTCATAAAATCAACCCTCATTCTATAAGTATCTATAACATAAATATAGTTCTACAGAATTTTTTTTCTTGTTACCTTTTTATGTTTCTCTTGTGTTCTGTGTTTGTAGATCAAATTTTTTGTTCAGTTCTGGTCTTTTCAGTAGAAATAGGTGAAATTCTCCTATATCATTGGATGACCATCTTCTTCCCTGGAAGATAATGCTCATTTTAGCTGGGTAACTTATTCTTGGCTGTAATCCAAGTTCCTTTGCCCTTCGGAATATCTGATTCCAGGCCCTTCAATCCTTCAAAGTAGAAGCTGCTAGGTCCTGTGTGATCCTAATTGTGGCTCCCCGATATTTAAATTGTTTCTTTCTGGCTTTTTGTAATATCTTTTCCTTGGTATGATAGTTCTGGAATTTAGCCACGATATTTCTGGGGGACTTAATTTTTGGGTTTATTTCAGGAGGTGATCAGTGGATTATTTCAAGTAGTATTTTGCCTTCTGGGTCTAAAATATCAGGGCAGTTTTCTTTTATAATTTCCTGGAAGATAGTGTCTAGATTCTTTTTTTCATCATGGCTTTCAGGAAGCCCTATAATCCTTAGATTGTCTCTCCTAGATCTATTTTCCAGGTCAGTTGTTTTTCCTAGGAGATATTTCATGTTTTTCTCTATCTTTTCATTTTTTTGTTTTTGTTCAACTGATTCTTGAAGTCTTGATGAGTCATTCATTTCCAACTGTTCGATTCTAATTTTTAATGTCTTATTTTCTTCAGTTACTGTTTTTAGTTCCTTTTGCAATTGACCAATTACATTTTTTTGTTCATTGCATTCTTTTTCCATTTTTTCTATTTTATTTTGCAGTGATCTCATTTCGTTTCCCCATGTTTCTTCTAACTCTCTTTTAAGATTTTTTATGCAATCTTCAAAGAAAGCCTTGTGACATGGAGACCAATTTATGTCTTTCTTTGGGGCTTTTTCTGGAGTTGCTTCACCTTTAGGGGCCTCAGGATTTGACGTCTGTTCTTCCCTCTCTCCATAAAAGTTGTCTATGGTGAGAGCTCTTTTTGGTTTTTTATTCATTTTTTTTAAGGTGTGAGGTCTGTTTAGGGCAAAGGTGGGACAGCTGCTTTAATTTGCCCTGGGGCAGTTCTGCTGATTGAGTTATTTCAGGAACTGGGCAGTTCTGCTGATTGAATTATTTCAGGTACTGGGCAATTCTGCTGATTGAATTTTTCTGGTGCTGATCAGTCCTGTTGTTTGATTGATTGCTTTAAGGTGCTGTGTAATGGCACCTAGGTCCGATGCTCATCAGGGGTTCAGTGGTTCACAATCTATCCCCCTCAAAAGGCAGACCCTCCAAACCACCTGCCCACAATCAGGACAGATTGTTCCAAGAGGCCCGCAGAAGACTCCCAGGTGTATGAAAAGCACAACGCCCCCCTCCTGTTCCGATCCCTGTTCCAGCTCCCTGCTCCAGCTCCCTGCCCCGGTCTCCCTGCGCTGTAGTCTGGGTTCAGTAGACCACCCCCTGCCCAATTAAAACAGGCCTGTTTTGAGGTTCTTCCAGAGTATCTTCTTCTACAATCGTGTTGTTCTCCAGATATTGTGGATTTTTTTGCTTCAGAATCAGTCTAGAGGCTTCATATGTTGTTGGTTTGAGGGGAGGTTAGAGGAGGTTACAGAGACTCCTGTCTGATCTCCGCCACCATGGCTCCACCCCCGTACCAAATTCCTTTTATGACACAGACATGATAGTAATACCTAAACCAGGTAGGACAAAAGCAAAGAAAGAAAATTATAGATCAATATCCTTAATGAATTTTGATGCAAAAATCTTAAATAAATTATTAGCAAAGAGATTACAGAAAATCATAACCAGGATAACACACCACGACCAAGTTGGATTTATACCAGGAATGCAAGGATGGTTCAATATTAGGAAAACTATCAGCATAATTGACTATGTCAATAACCAAATTAACAAAAAAAATATGATTATCTCAATAGATGCAGAAAAGGCATTTGATAATATTTAACATCCATTTCTATTGAAAACACTAGAAAATATAGAAATAAATGGACTTTTCCTTAAAACGATCAGTAGCATCTATTTAAAACCATCAGTAAGTATCATATGTAATGGGGACAAACTAGAACCATCCCCAATAAGATCAGGAGTGAAACAAGGCTGCCCACTGTCACCATTACTATTCAATATTGTATTAGAAATGTTAGTTTTGTCAGTAAGAGAAGAAGAAGAGATTAAAGGAATTAGAGTAAGTAATGAGAAAACCAAATTATCACTCTTTGCAAATGATATGATGGTATACTTAGAGAATCCTAGAGACTCAACTAAAAAACTACTAGAAACAATTCACAACTTTAGGAAAGTTGAAGGATACAAAATAAATCCACATAAATCATCAGTATTTTGATACATCACTGACAAAGTTCAGCAACAAGAGATAGAAAAGGAAAGTTTATTCAAAATAACTTTGATATAAAATATTTGGGAATCTATCTGCCAAAGGAAAGTAAAGAACTACACAAACAAAACTACAAAACACTTTCCACATAAATAAAGTCAGACCTAATCAGTTGGGAAAATGTTGAGTGTTCATGGGTAGGCCAAGCGAATATAATAAAAATGGCAATACTACCTAAATTAATCTACTTTTTTAATGCCACACCAATCAAACTCCCAAGAAATTATTTTACAGATCTAGAAAAATAGTAGCAAAATTCATCTGGAAGAACAAAAGGTCAAGAATTTCAAGGGAATTAATGAAAAAAAAATGCTGCTGAAGGTTGCCTAGCTGTGCCAGATCCAAAACTATATTATAAAACAGCAGTCATCAAAACTGTTTGGTATTGACTAAGATGTAGAGTAGTTTATCAGTGGAATAGAATACAATCACAGGACAAAATAGGCAATAACTATAGCAATCTAGCAAACACAAAGATCCCAGTTTTGGGGATAAGAACTCACTATTTGACAAAAACTGCTGAGAAAATTGGAAACTAGTAGGGAAGAAATTAGGACTTGACCCACACCTAACACCACATATCAAGATAAGATCTAAATGGATTCATGATTTACACATAAAGAGTGATATTATAAATAAATTGGAGGAATATAGTATAGTTTACCTCTCAGATCTGTGGAGAAGGAAGGAATTTGTGTCCAAGGAAGAACTGGAACTCATAATTGAACACCAGATAGATAATTTTGATTATATTAAGTTAAAAATTTTTTGTACAAATAAAACTAATGCAGACAATATCAGAAAGGAAGCAACAAACTGGGAAAACATTTTTACATTCAAGGATTCTGATAAAGGCCTCATTTCTAAAGTATATAGACAATTGACTCAAATTTATAAGAATTCAAGCCACTCTCCAATAGATATATGATCAAAGGATATGAACACAATTTTCAGATGAAGAAATTCAAACTATTTCTAGTCATATGAAAAGGTGCTCCAAATGAATATTGATAAGAGAAATGCAAATTAAGACAACTCTGAGATATCATTACACACCTGTCAGATTGGCTAAGATGACAGGAAAAGATAATGATGAATGTTGGAGGGGATGTGGTAAAACTGGGATACTGATACATTGTTGGTGGAACTGTGAATGGATCCAACCATTCTGGAGAGCAATTTGGAACTATGCTCAAAAAGTTATCAAACTGTGCATACCCTTTGACACAGCAGTTTTTCTATTGGGCCTATATCACAAAGAGATCTTAGAGGAGGGAAAGGGACTCACATGTGCAAAAATGTTTGTGGCAGCCGTTTTTGTAGTGGCTAGAAACTGGAAACTGAATGGATGCCCATCAATTGGAGAATGGCTGAATAAATTATGGTATATGAATGTTTTTGGAATATTATTGCTCTGTAAGAAACCACCAACAGGATGATTTCAGAGAGGCCTGGAGAGACTTGCATGAACTGATGGTAAATGAAATGAGCAGAACCAGGAAATCAGTATACATGGCAACAAGAAGACTATATGATGATCAATTCTGATGGACATGGTTCTCTTCAACAATGAGATGTTTCAAACCAGTTCCAACTGGTTAGTGATGAAGAAATCCATATACACCCAGAGAGAGGCCTGTGGTATCTGAGTGTGGACTACAACATAGCATTTTAACACTTTCTGTTGATGTTTGCTTGCATTTTGTTTTCCATTTCAGGTTTTTTTTTCTTGTAGATCCGAGTTTTTCTTGTACAGCAAGATAACTGTATAAATATGTATACATATATTTGATTTGCCATATATTTTAACATAATTAACATGTATTAGACTACCTGCCATCTAGGGGAGGGAATGGGGGAAAGAGAAAAATTTGGAACAGAATGCTTTGCAAGGGTCAATGTTGAAAAATTATCTAGGCATATGTTTTGCTAATAAAAAACTTTAATAAAAATAATAATGGAGGGTGAGAGGTTTCGTGAATTTAAGAAAGAAAAAAAAATGCTTGTTAATTAGAAATGGAAATGAGTATGAAGAAATATAAAACATAAAAATGAGGTCAAGTATTGTATTGAGAACTTGAAATTTCAAAGCATGATGATCACTGTATTTATACTTAGCAGTTTTAAGACTTATTAGGGTAAAACCAGGAGCATCTAGGTTACTCCATAAATAGAACACCAGGTCTGGAGTCAGGAAAATTAATTTTCCAAAGTTCAAATCTGACCTTAGCTACTTCTTAGCTGTTTGACTCTGGGCAAGGACTTAACTTCATTACCCTAATTTTCTCATCTGTAAAACAAGCAAGAGAGGGAAATGGCAAAGATACTCTAGTATCTTTTCAAAGAAAATTCCAAATGGAGTCACAAAGAATTGGACATGACTGAAAAACAACTGAATAGGGTAAAACCAAACCAAAAAAAAAAAAAAACATATATATATATAAAGTATTTGGTGACCAAGGTATGGTTCTAACAGAATTGTTAATTTTTTTAGGAGAAATATTTTTGCTTGTTATCTTTTAAATAAAAGGTCAGTTACTAAGTACCAGTGGATTCTGATTTAAGTCTCTGGAAGATAAATAATTTAGGAGCCTGAGGTTGACGTTGAAGAAAAAGGAATCTTGGTACGTTAAAACTAAAGAAACAGAAATGGGTCAAAAGTAGCTCTTTCCTATCTGTATGTCGGAAGAAGCAACAACAGGTACAGTCAGCTGACAGAATGCTTCAATTATGTGATCTCCCTGACTTTTTTTTTTTTTTTTGGCTGAGGCAATTGGGGTTAAGTGACTTGCTCAGGGTCACACACTTCGGAAGTGTTAAATGTCTGAGATCACATTTGAACTCAGGTCCTCCTGACTTCAGGGCTGGTGCTTTTTCCACTGCACCACCTAGGTGCCCCATTGCCCCATCCCTAATTAGTTTTTGAGAGACCTCATTGAATGATAATTATATTTCTTGGTACTGCTTTTTATCACTCCACAGAGCTTAAGAGAAGCAAAAAACAAACAAATACAGGCATAGCTTGTTTTATTACACTCCACTTTATAGTGTTTAAAAGATACTGCATTTTTTTAAGCTTTTTATTTGTATAACATATGTATGGGTAGTTCCCCAACCTTGATCTTTACAAAGCTTTCCAATACAAATTTTACCCCCAGTCCCCTCCCCTCCCCTAGATGGCAGGAAGTCCACTACATGTTAATAATGTTGAAATGCTTGAGAAGTTATGCAAGAAAAATCCTATCTACAAGAAAAAAAAAAAAGAATCAGAGAAAGGCAACACAATGCAAGCAAATATCAATAGAGATCATGAAAATGTTACGTTGTGGTCCATATTTCATGTCCCTCTTTCTGGGTGTATATGGTTTTCTTCAGTGAACAACTGGAACTGGTTTGAGACAATTCTTTATTGCAGAGAGCCATGTCCATCAGAATTGATCATCATGTAATACTGTTGTTGCTGTGCATGATGATCTCCTGGTTCTGCTCGTTTCACTCAGCATCAGTTCATGCAAGTCTCTCCAGGCCTCTCTGAAATCGTCCTGCTGGTCGTTTCTTACAGAACAATAATATTCCATAAAATTCATATACCATAATTTATTCAGCCACTCTCCAATTGATGGGCATCCCTTCAGTTTCCAGTTTCTAGCCACTACAAAAAGGGCTGCCACAAACATTCTTGCACATGTGGGTCCCTTTCCCTCCTCTAAGATCTCTTTGGGATATAGGCCCAGTAGAAACACTGCTGGGTCAAAGGGTATGCACAGTTTGACAACTTTTTGAGCATAGCTCCAAATTGCTCTCCAGAATGGTTGGATCCGTTCACAATTCCACCAACAATGTATTAGTGTCCCAGCCCTCCCACATCCCCTCCAACATTCATCGTTAAAAGATACTGCATTTTTAGCAAACTGAAGGTTTGTGGCAATTTTACTCTGAACAAGTCTATCTATAACTTTTCCAATAGTATATGTTTTTAATATGTCTATGGGTCACATTTTGATAATTTTCACAGTATTTCAAATTTTTCCATTACTATGTCTGTTATGATGATCAGTGATCTCTAATGTTACTGTTGTAATTGTTTTGGTGTGCCACCAAAATACACTTACATAAGACTATGAACCCAAACAATAAATGTGTGTATGTTCTGAGTGCTCCACTCACAGGCCATTCGTGATCTGTATCCCTCTCCTTTAGTTCTCCCTCTTCCCTGAGATGGGACAGCAATCACACTTTAATTAAACACAAAGAGTATGAGGGGGAAATGGACAAAAGGACAAGTAGTGGTATAAAGACATATAGTCTCATGGGCTGGCAACAGGAAACAGAATGATGATTGAAGACAACATGGTGGGGGGCAGCGAGGTGGTGCAATGGATAGAGCACCATTCCTGAAGTCAGGAGGACCTGAGTTCAAATCTGGTCTCAGACATTTACAAACACTTCCTAGCTGTGCGGCCCTGGGCAAGTCACTTAATCCCAATTGCCTCAGCAAGGAGATGAAGAAGGAAAGAGGTAGAGAGTGTCACTCCTATAACCATGGCATAAAGTTGGGACCCTATGGAAATGGAAGAATGGCAAGGAAAGAATTTAAAGGTCTCATTTTTATAAGATTTTTGGTGGGAAACACACCAGCTCCTATGTCTGCCATCTTGAGGTTAATTCATTAATGTATCCAAAACATCTTGGTAAAACTTCAAGATTGTTCTCAAAGTTATCAGCATCTTTTTGATGTTCTGTTGCTCTGGAACTTTAGAGATCTGGAGTTGTTTGGATTTTATAAATCACAGGACCAAATCTTAGTGAGCAGCACCTAAATGGTTTTCCCTGATTTGGCACACATTACTTGCTTGTGAATTTTAGCTAATATCTGATATCATTTACAAATTATGCTCCTTTGACTTTTGGGATACTTTGTAAGTGACTTCTTGGTTCATCTCTACAATCTTATTTTTATCATTTTTTCTTTATGATGATTGCTTACTAAACTAACTAGAAGGAGAGGTGGTGGTAGGCACCAGAACAAGATACATTTTTAAGGCATTATGTGACAAGGATACAGAGATCCTGAAATTCTCTGAGGAAAAAAATACTTAATCTCATAGAAACATGTTTGGTCAGTGAGCCATCAAGGTTTAGAAATTTCTGTGATCTTGGGCATCCAATAAATTTGATATTCCTTGATTACAGAAGTCTGGAACCTTTTTGCCCCCAATACAAAAAGTTTTACTGGCAAAGCTGGGGCAAATAAATCAGTTGTGTGGGGTGAGAAAGCTGCATCAAAGAAATTGAAAAAGTTAAGCAATCTGTGTCAGGAAAATAGTAATGTTTTCCAATATGATTATAAACACAATAGATTATATTAATAACAAAAAATATAAAATCCACTTGACCATACCATTTTGAGAAAGCTTAACAACTCTTTTTGTTCAAAACTCTGAAAAGTATAGGAATAGGTGGAGTTTTCCTGAACATGAAAAGAAACAATTAATACAAAGAACAAACACTTTTTATGATGAAAAAAGATTTCCTATAAAATCAGAAGGGCAGCAAGGATGCCCATTATCACCATTAGTACAGAAATGCTACCTATAGCAATAGAACTAATAATAATAATAATAATTTAATGGAATAAACAAAGATAAAATAAAATAATTGATTTTTGCTAATAAGATTGTCTAATATAGATAAAACCCTAAAGAGTTAACTAAAAACTAATTGAAACAATAAATTCAGAAAAGTTGTATGGTGTACAATAAATCTTTCTCTATATTACCAACAAAATTCAACATGAAGAGATAGGGATATTTAGGTCAAAATAACTAGAGAGTATACAAAATATTTGGGAAACTAAAAAACCACACAGTGGAATTACATAAATGTACTATACAACATTTATAGAAACAGACAAATAATTTGAGAAATATTCATTGGACATGGTTAGGCAGAGTTAATATAATAAGAATTATAATGCTACCTAAATTAATTTACTTATTCAATGATAATATCAATTAAACTAGTGAAGAATTAATAATAATAATAAAGGAAATTAATCTGGAGGAAAAATAGGTCAAGACTCTCAAGGAAAATAATAAAAATAAAAGTGGGAGTAAATGGAGCCTACATCTATCAAATATCAATCTATATTGCAAAGCAGTAATCATTAAAATGATTTATTATTGATGAAAAATGGGGACTCAGTAGAATGTTACATATTATTAAGAATATTAATTTGTTTATTGATAAATAATAATAATAACAACAAAATAATAAGAAGTAAAAGAACCTAGTATTCTGATGTTAAACTCACCTAGTGGAGTAGGGACTCAGTATTAGACAAAAGCTGCTAGGAAAAATGGTAAATACTAATTTCCTAGCAAATAAAGCTCCAATTGTACATATCATTTAGACATAAAAACTGACATGGTGATTTTGATTTTTTAAAATGTCTTTTTCAATGAGCAAAACTAGATTTTTTTCTTTTTTGCCAATCCTTCCCTTTACCACAGCAATCACTGAAGAAAAAAGGAAAAAACAAAACCTTCATTAAAAAATAGGTATAATCAAGCAAAAAAATTTTCTTACATTGTCCATGTTTTTTTTTTTAAAAAGATTCAATCTGCCTCTAACAATGTCATCTCTTTGCCAATATATCATTTTTGATCCTCTGATCATGTTGTTGAGAGGAGATAAGGCTTTCAAAGTTGTTCTTTTTTTTAAAGTGATAATGTTTGTTTTTATTTTTATTCTTTGTTCCTCTCTCTTCACTAAAAATTAAATAGACAATTTTAGTTATGTAATTTTTAAAAGATTTTGTACAAACATAAATTCAGTTAAAATTTTAAAAGAAATATGTAACTAAGAAGACATTTTTTAAGTAAGTTTCTTTCATAAAAGTCCGATATCCAATTTATCTAAGGAACTGATTCAAATGTATAAGATTGAGCACTACTCTCCAATGAACAAATTGTTAAAAGATATGAACAAGTAGTTTTTAAAAGAAAAAATTCACACACATGTTCAACATGTATTGGATTACTTGCCATCTAGGGGAAATGGGTGAGGGGAAAGGAGGGAAAAAAATTTGGAACAGAAGATTTTGAAAGGATGAATGTTGAAAATGATCTATGCATATGTTTTGAAAATAAAAAAGCTTTAATTTAAAAAAAGAAATTCACAATATTATACGATGTTAAAATATTTCAAATTGCTAATAATTATGAAAATATAAATTATATTATTTCTCATTCATTAAATCAATAAAAATGAGGAAAACAGAAAATGACAGATGTTAGAAGGCTTCAGGAAACAGGTTCACCAATGTGATTTTAGTGAGCTATGACTCATTTTGAAAAGAAATTAGGGAGTATGGACAAAATGTCACCAAACTGTGGATATACTTTGAGACCAAGAGACCACTATTAAGCATAATACCACTAAAGAGATCAAGGAAAGAGGAGTCATATGTATAAAAATATTTATAGCAGATTGTTTTATAGTAGAAAAAACTCTGAAAACTTAATGGATATCCATCCATTGGCAAATGATTAGACAAATTATGATAAGTGGATGTGGTGAAATGTTACATGCCAAAAAAAAATAGTGAAATGCATGGTTTCAAACTTGTATGAATGGAATCAGATAATAGATTCATATAATAACACCAACACTACAAATTTTTTAAAAATAGAACTTTGACAAAACAGATAAAGAAAATTACAGACTAATCTCCCTAATGAATATGGATGCAAAAAAAATTTCAATAAAATATTAGCAAAGAGATTACTGCTACTTACCAGCAGGCTAATATACTATGACCAAGTGGAATTTATTCCAGGAATGCAGGATTGGTTCCATATCAGGAAAACTATTACCATAATTGACCATATCAATAACAAAATCAACAGAAATCATATAATACTCTCAATAAATGCAGAAAAAGCTTTTAACAAAATATGTCTATTCCTATTAAAAACAGTAGAGAGCATGGGGATAAAAGGAGCTTTCCCTAAAATAATAAGCAGTATCCATCTAAAAGTAACAGTAAGCATTATTTGTAATGAAGAGAAGCTTGATGCATTCTGAATATGATCGGGGTGAAACAAGAACTCCCATTATCACTACTATTATTCAACATTATAATAGAAATGTTAGCTTTAGCAAAAAGAAAAAGAAAAAGAAAAGAAAAAGCAATTATAATAGGCAATGAGGAAATAAAACTATCACTCTTTGCTAATGATATACTGAGATAATTCTAGAAAACCATTCAAAAACCTACTGCAAACAATTAACAGCTTTAGCAAAGTTTCAGGATATAAAATAAACCCACAAAAATCATCAGCATTTCTATTTGCTACTGACAAAGCCCATCAGCAAGACATAGAAAGAGAAATTCCATTTAAAATAACTAGACAAAATAAGATACATGCAGGTCTACCTGCTAAGACAAACCCAAGAACTAAATGAACACAATTACAAAACACTTCTCACACAAATGAAGTCAAATCTAAACAATAGGAAAAATATCAATTGCCAATGAGTAAGCCAAGCTAATATAATAAAAATGACAATTCTACCTTAAATTGATCTACTTTTTCAGTAGCATACCAATCAAACTGCCAAAAAAATTATAGAACTAGAAAAAACAATAACAAAATTCATCTGGAAGAACAAAAGGTCAAGAATATCAAGGGAATTAATGAAAAAATGCAAAGGATGGTGACTTAGCAGTACAAAACCTAAAACTATGTTATAAAGCAGAAGTCATTAAAATCATTTGGTATTAGCTAAGAAATATAGTGGTTGATAAGTGGAATAAATTATACATGACACAATAATTAAGACCTATGGTAATCTAGTATTTGATAAACCCCCAAACTAGCTTCTGGAATAAGAACTCATCATTTGACAAAAATTGCTGTGAAAAATGGAAAATAATATGTCAGAAACTCAGTATAGACTTACATCTCACACCCCATAAAATAAGAACAAAATGGATATAGGATTTGGGCATAAAGGATGATATCACAAACAAATTAGGAGAGCAAGAGATAATTTGTCTAGTACAGCTATGGAAAAGGGAGGAATTTATGACCAAAGAAGAAATAGAGAACTTTGTAAAAGGCAAAATGGACAGATTTGATGACATTAAATTAATTTTTTTTTGCACAAACAAAACCAACAGAAATAAGATTAAAAGGTAAGTACGAAGCTGGGAAAAAATCTTGATAACCAGTGTTTCTAATAAAAGTCTCCTTTCTAAAATATATAAAGAAATAAAGGATATGAACGCATAATTTTCACATGAAGAAATTAAAGACATCTGTAGTTACATGAAAAATGGTCTAAATCACTATTGTTTAGAGAAATGAAAATTCAAACATTCTGCGGCATGACCTTACATCTCTCAGATTGGCTAATATGACAGTAATCAATAATGATTAATGTTGGAGGAGATGTGGGAAAACTGGGATAATACATTGTTGGTGGAAATATGAAATGATCCAACCATTCTGTTGGAACTATGCCCAAAGGGCTATAAAACTGTGCATGCTCTTTGACCCAGCAGTGCCATTACTGGATCTGCATTCCAAGAAAATCTTAAAGGAGGGAAAAGGATTCATATATGCAAAATATACTTGTATCAGCTCTTTTTGTGGCAGCAAAGAATTGGAAAATGAGGAGATGCCCATCAATAGGAGAATGGCTGAACAAGTTGTGGTATATAAAGATAATGGATTATTATTCTATTAAAAAATGATGAACAAGCTGATTTTAGGAAGACCTGAGAGATTTATATGAACTGATGCTGAGTGAAACAAGCAGAATGAATACATAGTACACAATAACAGCAAGAATGTGCAAAGATAAATTATGAAAGATTTGGTTCTTCTTGGTGGTTCAGTGATTCAAAGTAATCCCAATAGACTTTACGGAGAAAATGCCATCTGCATCCAGAAAAAGAACCAAGGAGACTGAATGAAAATCAACACATTCTATGTTCACTTTTTTTTCTGTTTTTTTTTAATTCTCTCATGTTTTTTTCTTTTGCTCTGATTTTTCTCTTCCAAAATTATTCATAAAGTAATGTGTATTAATAAATGATTTTTATAAAAAGAAATTTAAAAGACTTGAGAATTCTGATCAAGTGCATCATCAGCCATGATTCTAGAGGAACAAAGCTTGCTTCCTGCCTCTTGGCAGACAAATAATGGAATCAAAATGCAATATAAGTCATATAGTTTTTACACAATGTGAGGATTACATTTATTTCACTGAATATAGTTTTAATATAAGCTATTTTTTTTATTTTTTTGTCTAATTGAGGCAGAACCACAGTAAAGTAGGGATTGAAAAGACAAGAGGGAAATAATAATAAGATAGCAAAAAGGGGAGGAGAGAAAAAGGGGTTATTTGAGGCATTTTTTTAATTGAGAGAGAGAAAAAAGAAAAGATCCTATAAGCAGGTCAGCTTTGAAAACTATAGGTTGATCTAAATCTATACCTGAGAAGCAAACTGAGCATATCAGAGAGCTATAATTTGTTTTGTGTGATCTTAGTATATTTATTTTATTTTATTATTAAAACTTTTTATTTGCAAAACATATGTATGGGCAATTTCTCAACACTGACCCTTACAAAGCTTTCTGTTACAAATTTCCCTCCGTAGTTCCCACCCCTCCCCTAGATGGCAGGAAGTCCACTACATGTTAATTATGTTGAAATACTTGACAAATCGAATATGTGTATACATATTTTTACAGTTATTTTGCTGTGGAAAAAAAGTCAGATCTACAAGGAAAAAAATCTGAGAAGGGAAACATAATGCAAGCAAACATCAATATAGACCATGAAGATGTTATTTTGTGGTCCACATTTCATATCCCTCTCCCTGGGTGTATATGGCTTTCTTCTTCACTCAACAATTGGAACTAGTTTGAAACATTTCATTGTTGAAGAGAGCCATGTCCATCAGACTTGATCATCATATAGTCTTGTGGTTGCCATGTATACTGATCTCCTGGTTCTGCTCATTTCATTTACCATCAGTTCATGCAAGTCTCTCCAGGCCTCTCTAAAATCATCTTGTTGGTCATTTCTTACAGAACAATAATATCCCATAACATTCATATACCATAATTTATTCAGCCATTCTCCAATTGATGGGCATCCATTCAGTTTCCAGTTTCTAGCCACTACAAAAACGGCTGCCACAAACATTTTTGCACATGTGGGTCCCTTTCCTTTCTTTAAGATCTCTTTGTGATATAGGCCCAATAGAAACACTGCTGTGTCAAAGGGTATGCACAGTTTGATAACTTTTTGAGCATAGTTCCAAATTGCTCTCCAGAATGGTTGGATCCATTCACAGTTCCACCAACAATGTATCAGTGTCCCAGTTTTCCCACATCCCCTCCAACATTCGTCATTATTTTTTTCTGTCATTTTAGCCAATCTGACAGGTGTGTAGTGGTACCTCACAGTTGTCTTAATTTGCATTTCTCTGATCAATAGTCATTTGGAACACCTTTTCATATGACTAAAAATGATTTTAATTTCGTCATCTGAAAATTGTCTGTTCCTATCCTTTGACCATTTATCAATTGGAGAGTGGCTTGAATTCTTATAAATATGAGACAATTGAGAGCTACAATTTAATGAGGATTTTAAGGAGAATTTTTTAGAGAATTTAAAAATCCTCTTTTTCTGTTCTACTATGAATTGAAAAATTCTTTTGATTTGGTCTTTTTAAAATTCAGAATTAAAATAAGGTTAAAAATAAAAGAAAAGTATCATGGAAAATGGAAGAGGTACCTGAGTAATGGAGAAAAACAAATGATCTTATGTTCCAAAAAGGGAAAAGAATAAATTCTATAATTATAGGCTATTGAATGTTGCTTTCATTGGCAAAATTCTAGAATAGAGTATTAAAAGGATGTTTCACCAACATCGAGAAAATGAAGTAGAAAACACAAAGTGCTAACTTGGATTAATTAAGAAGGTTAGCCATGTAAAAGTAATATGATTTCCTTTGTTGATAGGGTCACTAGAGTGAGATAAAGAGGGGAAAAAATAATTGAAGACCTAGTCTTCAGCAAGACTATTGACAAAGGATTTCATTCTCTCCAGTTGACTGACTGATTATGGACAATACAGAGAGATGTGGGCTAAATGATTATACAATTTGGTTGGTGCAGAATTGGTTGAATAACCAGAGCAAAAGAATATTTAATAAAAGCCTCATTCCAACTTTGAGGGAAATCTCTAACAAAGTTTTCCAGGGATCAATCCCCAATAAAAATTTAATATTTTTATCAATTATTTGGAGAAAAGGAATAGATGCCAAGCTTATCAGATTTTCAGGTAACAGAAAATGGGAATAGATTGCTAATATTTTGGTTGAGTTAATCAACCAAAAACTTCAACATGTTAGAATACTAGGCTGAATCTAATGAAATGAAATGCAATAGGAATAACAGTACAATTCTACATTTGGGGTTTTAGTCTACTCAAGTATTCTACTTTTTCATTGCTTAGTTTTTCCACATGAAAAATGGAAGAATTACTAATAACCTTTCCATCTTCAAATACTGATATTAAGATGAGGACATTTATAAAATATTGTGAAGTCCCTAGGCTAAAACAAATTATGTCTCATGCTTCAGGACAATGCTTTGAATTTCTTTATCAGGTTTCTGCATGACCAACCCTGAAGACAAGGACAACAAGATCACACTCGGGAAAAGCTATGCAGAACAGTACACTTGAGAAGTACGAATAATGAGGTAATACAAACTATAAAGAAAACCAGGCAAAGAGCCAAAGAGAGTTCATGCAGAAAGAGGCTGGAGACAATCAGCTCTCACATACACACAGTTCCAGTTCCTTCCAAATGACTAGAGAGATGCTCTTTGGCAATTTTTAAAAGTCAAAGACAAACAAACTCTCTTCTATTCAACTGCCTTTATAGGATATCCCATTTTAGTCCCTGTGGGTATCATACCACCGGTAGTGCTGACATCATTTATTCACACAGTACATATATTTACAGATTGTGTAAACATCAATTTAATTTCTAATTAATCTAGTTTTAGGATTACTCTCCTAAGCAACTAGAAATAGAATAATTAAGGGTTAGGTCATTTCCTCCCATACTTTTGGCTTTAAAAGGCTTTTAGATTTTGAAATAAATTTCAAAAGTCAGTAAGCTAATATCATACTATAAACAAAAATTTAGTAAAGCCACAGGAATAAAAATATAAACTTTGTATTATTCTTTTTAAAAATGAGATATATAGATATTATAGTACAATGACAAGCTGAGTTCTGATATGACTATATAACTTCTCTCATAATAATTACATATTATAATTGTAGCGGCATAAAATGTTGATTTCCATAATTTTTCATTTAATCACATCAATAAAATGTGAAGAAACAGTTACATTTAATATTTTAAAAATCAGCTGATAAGATGAACTAAATAATGCATTGCTTTCATTTTTTTAAATGGACTTATTCATATTTCATTCGTGAAAACCATCTTTGAAGTTGTCATATTTTTATAATAGCTTGTGATTATGCATTTTACTTGTTTAAAACATCACATTTTGGGTTTATTTAAAAAAAATTCAGGAATACCATAGAATTATAATACTCTCCATGTTATTATCTCAAAATTTGTATGCGGGTAAAATTTAAACAATTGCACAATGGTGCAATGGTGCAAAGAATGTGGAACCCAAAGACATAGATTTGTATCTTGACTGTGACACTTTTAGCTCTATGACTATGGGTAGGTAGGTAAGTCACTTAACTTCTTATTCTCACTTTCTTTACCTCAAACACAAGAATAGTAATACATTATCCTTTTTAATAAGATTGGTATACAGAAATATTTTATGAAACTATAAGAGCTAAATGTTTGTTATCATCCCATAGATAACAAAGCATTTATTAAGTAAGCACTTACATGTGACAGCAACTATGCTAAGTGACAGGGACAGAAATATAAAGAGAAACAACATCTTTGCCCTCAAAGTGATTACATACTAATAAAGGAAGACAACTCAAAATGTAGGGGATCGAGAGGATGAAGGAATTAATGAAGTTCCAGGTGTTAAAATCTTTAAAGTCAGAATCATAACAGGGAAAGGAATAAATGTTGGTTAGCACAAGGCCTTCTAGGGATTCCATTTTGGATACTTTAAGAGGAATTCACTAATGGAAGAAGGGGACTGACATGGAACAGGGATGTTTAAGGGAAAAGAGTCTCCCCAGGAATTAGAGATGTTCTAGGATAAAACTGTAGTAGAACAATGTTAAAGACCAGAGAGAGTTAGAAGCATAGCCCAAAACCCAGGGCTTAGCATAGTACCTGGTTATATAGTAATTGTTTAATAATTGTTTATTGATCCATTGATTGATATGAGGGGAAATACTTTAATACCTGACAAAAACTGAATGACTATCCAGGTACTTAAAGAGACTGAAAGCCATTGGAGTTAAAAATGAGTTCAGCTATTATGATCAGTTCTTTTAAATAAAAGATTTCTGCCTTTAAAATGGTTTCCCTAGGACCTGAATTTCACTGCCCTTCAGATCAGAGTATTAGTTTTTTTTTTTCATTTAACATTTTTCTTCCTTCACTTTTTTTTATTCTTTCACTGACAATTTTTGCAACTCAGGCTAATTTCTGGTAATGTCATTTTAACATAAGTAACCATTCTGAACTGTTGATTACAAGACAGACACTTTCATCTTTATATGGATGACTTAGAAGACTAAACAAGTCTCTCCTTCCTCACTCCCACCTCCTTCCCTTACATAACTTCTGAGAATCTTCTCTTTCTCTATTTTCTTCTTTTATTTCTGTAGCTTAAGGAGCCACATTCCCTAAAGTACTGGTTTTTTTCACAGACTGTAAAGATTTCATAATAACATAATTTACATGAGAAAAATTATTTCTCAAAGGTGGTCCTAGAGAAAAGTTGACTCATTAAATGTAGAGAGCAACTGATTTTTCAGAAACAGCAACAACAACAAAAACAAATGCTACTTCAGTAATTATCCCTGTATTGAATTCAGGGAAAAGGTCTCAATGACCTTATGGACTCCATTTTGTCTCTAACATGATTTTAAACATATTGTTAATAGCCTAAGGCATTTATACATTTCAGGGAACTCTTTAGCCTTCTCTTGAGTTAATTTCTTCCAGAACTGTTGTACAAGTGTGAATCATCACTTTACAAAGAGATTTCCTCCCTTCACTCTTCCTGCCAAATGTCTAGGGCATGTCTTTCCCACTGGAATCTTGCCACTTCTTCCACATGTTTGACGTAATCCTCTTACTAATTGTTTCTGTGCGTCAGATTTTGTAAAAGATCAAGCAGAAAAGAGGAGCAGAGCTCAAAGGCCTAAAATATAACTGCACCTAGCAGATCCCAAATTTAGAGTTGAAAAAGATTTTAAGGGTCATTAAGGTAAACTACATCATTTTACAAATTAAGAAAATGGAAAATCTAAAGGAGTGAATTGACATAACTAGTTGGCATTTTGGAAGGCATTAGACTTGGAATCAGGAAGACAAATTCAAATCCTGTCTCAGATACTTACTAACAATGTGACTCTTGGCAAATCATTTAAATTCTCTCTACCTCAATTCTTTTACTTCTGCAAAATAAGGATAACAAATAGAACCCAGCTCACAAGATTTTTGAGAAGATATCATAACATGATAACATATGAAAGTATTTCACAAAACTTAAAGTACTATAAAAAATTATAGCCATTATTGGTGTTGGCGATGATAGTAGCAGTAGATATCCAAAGTGACAGAGGAAGTAAATGACAGAGCTAGGAGATGAACCTTGAATTTCTGACTCCAAATAAATACTCCTTCCATTGTAAAATGTTTCCTTCAGTCAGATTAGGCTGTTGCCTTGCCATTAAGTTTTTAGATTGTATCTGAAGCCTGGGAATAGGGAATATATAGCCTTTTTAGTTTAGGGCAAAGGAGAAAGACCATACAGATGGCTTATAGAGGAACTGAAAGCAAAGATGGCAGAGTAGAGAAAATATTCAGCTAATATTCCTAACATTCCCCTCTAAACAATTTTCATATAATGCCTCAAAGCAAAATCTGGAGTGAAAGAACCAATAAAAGATAAGAGTGAAACTTTCTTCAACTCCAAAACAACTTAAAAGGTTAGAAAGAAAGATCTGTGTCATAGGGTTGGGTGCTGCCCAGAGATCACATGGATAAAAACCAGTGATTTGTATAGGTGTGGTGAGAGAATGTGTAGCAGCTTCAGGAACCATGAATTAGATACAGTAAGGTCACCTGATAACAGGCTAGAGAGAAATTATAGGAGATGCCAATGCCAGCACTGGGTACAAAACTAGAAGCTGTTTGGCAACTCAATTAGGAATACAAACTCTTTGGTTCAAGGGAAGAGCTGGGGCCCTGAAGAACAATGTTGCTTCCAGTGTAAAGGGAGCAAGATTCCTAAGTAGCAATATGCATTGCAGTCTCAAAAGATCATGTGTTTTTATTGGGTTGTTGCCAGATAGTAGACGAGGAGAACAGTAATCACATTTTTACTGAGATCACACTTCTTTGAAAAAACCCAAACTTCCAAATTCCCAGAAGTTACTCTGAAAATAACAGTGCAAAAAAGTCTGAAGCTTAGGATAGTACCCTCCCCTGAAAAACTGGGTAGAAATCCCAACTTTAACATAAATTTAAAGTCAAGAAATAGGCTGAAAAATTAACATAAAAAGCTATGATGGTGAAAGGGAAGATCAAGGCACAAATACATAAGACAATGAAGTCAAAACAGCTACAAACAAAAGCTCAAAGGAAAAAAAGTGAATTGAACACTAGCCCAACAAGAATTCCTGGAAGAGTTGAAAAATTATTTTCGAAGTGCAATAAAAATAATAAAGGAAAAATTAAGTGAAGAAATTAAGAACAAAAAAAAAGAAAATTATGAAGACAATTAACAACTTGAAGAACAAGGCACATGTACAAACAATATACTGAAGAATGTAGCAAATCAAAATTTCCTCTTTTTTTGTATCTAGCGAGTTTTTTTATTTTTAAAATAATAACTTTTTACTTTTTAAAATACATGCAAAGATAGTTTTCCACATTCACCCTTGCAAAACCTTGTGTTCCAAATTTTTCTCCCTCCCTCCCTACCTCTCCCCTCTCCTAGGAAGCAAGTAATCCAATATAGGTTAAACAAGTGCAATACTTCTTTTTTTGTTTCCATTTTTTTATTAAAGCTTTTTATTTACACATCACATGAGTACTTTTTCAACAATGGCTTTTGCAAAATTTTCTGTTCCAAATTTCTTGCTCCTTCCCCCTACCCTCTCTCTTGGATGGCAGGTAGTCTAATACATGTTAAATATGTTAAAATATATATATAATCCAATATATGCCCAAATATCTATACAGTTATCTTGCAGCACAAGAAAAAATCGGATCTAGAAAGAGAAAGAAAAAAGAAAAAAAAATAAGGAAAAAAATGCAAGCAATAATCAACATAAAGCATTAAAATGCTATGTTGTGGTCCACAATAAGTTCCCACAGGCCTTTCTCTGGGTGTAGATGGCTTTCTTCATCACTGAACAATTGGAACTGGTTTGAAATATTTCATTGTTGAGGAGAACCATGTCCATCAGAATTGATCATTATATACTTTTGTTGTTGCCATGTATACAGATCTCTTAGTTCTGCTCATTTCATTTAGCATCAGTTCATGTAGGTCTTTCCAGGCCTCTTTGAAATCATCTTGTTGGTCATTTCTTACAGAACAATAATATTCCACAACATTCATATACCATAATTTATTCAGCCACTCTCCAACGGATGGGTATCCATTCAGCTTCCTGTTTCTAGCCACTAAGAAAAGGACTGCCAAAAACATTTTTGCATATGTGGGTCCCTTTCCCTCCTTTAAGATCTCTTTGGGATATAGGCCCAGTAAAAACACTGCTGGGTCAAAGGGTATGCACAGTTTGATAACTTTTTGAGCATAGTTCCAAATTGCTCTCCAGAATGGTTGGATCCATTCACAGTTCTACTAACAATGTATCAGTGTCCCAGTTTTCCCACATCCCCTCCAACATTCATCATTATCTTTTCCTGTCATCTTAGCCAATCTGACAGGTATGTAGCAGTATCTCAGAGTTGTCTTAATTTGCATTTCTCTGATTAACAGTGATTTGGAGCACCTTTTCATATGACTAGAAATAGTTTCAATTTCTTCCTCTGAAAACTGTCTGTTCATATCCTTTGACCATTTATCAACTGGAGAAGAGCTTGAATTCTTATAAATTTGAGTTAATTCTCTATATATTTTAGAAATGAGGCCTTTATCAGAACCATTAAATGTAAAGATGATTTCCCAGTTTATTTCTTCCCTTCTGATCTTGTCTGAATGAGTTTTGTTTGTACAAAAACTTTTTAACTTAATATAATCAAAATTATCTATTTTGTGATCAATAATGATCTCTAATTCTTCTTTTGTCACAAATTCCTTCTTCCCCCACAGATCTGAGAGATAAACTATCCTGTGTTCTCCTAATTTGTTTATAATATCATTCTTTTTCTCTAGGTGATGAACCCATTTCGACCTTATCTTGCTATATGGTGTTATGTGTGGGTAAATGCCTAGTTTGTTCCATACTAGTTTCCAATTTTCCCAGGAGTTTTTGTCAAATAGTAGTTCTTATCCCAAAAGCTGGGGTCTTTGGGTTTGTCAAACACTAGGTTAGTATAGTCATTGACTATTTTGTTCTGTGAACTTAACTTTTTCCACTGATCAACTACTCTATTTCTTAACCAGTACCAAATGGTCTTGATGACTGCTGCTTTAAAATATAGTTTTAGATCTGGTACAGCTAGGCCATCTTCATTTGAGTTTTTTTTTCATTAATTCCCTTGAAATTCTTGAGCTTTTGTTCTTCCAGATGAATTTTGTTGTTATTTTTTCTAGGTTAGTAAAATAATTTCTTGGGAGTTTGACTGGTATAGCACTAAATAAATAGATTAGTTTAAGTAGTATTGTCATCTTTATTATATTTGCTTGACCTATCAAAGAGCATGATATTTTTCCAGTTGTTTAGATCTGACTTTATTTGTGTGGAAAGTGTTTTGTAGTTTTGCTCATGTAGTTCTTGACTTTCCCTTGGCAGATAGATTCCCAACTATTTTATACTATCTATAATTATTTTAAATGGAATTTCTCTTTGTATCTCTTGCTGTTGGATTTTGTTAGTGATATATAAAAATGCTGATGATTTATGTGTATTTATTTTATATCCTGCAACTTTGCTAAAGTTGTGGATTATTTCTAATAGTTTTTTAGTTGATTCTCTTGGGTTCTCTAAATATATCATCATATCATCTGTAAAGAGTAATAATTTGGTTTCCTCATGACCTATTCTAATACCTTTAATCTCTTTTTCTTGTCTTATTGCCAAGGCTAGCATTTATAATACAATATTGAATAGTAATGGTGATAGTGGGAAACCTTGTTTCACCCCTGATCTTCTAGGGAATGGTTGCAGTTTATCCCCATTACATATGATGCTAGCTGATGGTTTTAAATAGATGCTACTGGCTATTTTAAGGTAAAGCCCATTTATTCCTATACTCTCTGGTGTTTTTAATAGGAGTGGATGATGGATTTTATCAAATGCTTTTTCTGCATCTTTTGAGATAATTATATGATTCTTGTTAGTTTTGTTATTGATATAGTTGATTGTGCAGATAGTTTTCCTAATATTGAACTAGCCCTGCATTCCTGGTATAAATCCTAGTTGGTCATAGTGTATTATCTTGAGGATGACTTTCTGTCATCTCATTGCTAATATTTTATTTAAGATGCTTGCATCAATATTCATTAGAGACATTTTCTTTCTTTGTTTTTGTCCTACCTGATTTAGGGATCAGTACCATGTCTGTGTCATAAAAGGAATTTGGTAGGAGTCCTTTGTTCCCTATTTTTTCAAATATTTTATATAGTATTGGAGTTAATTGTTTTTTAAATGTTTGGTAGAATTCACATGTAAATCCATCTGATTCTGGGGGGGGAATTCAAAATTTCCTGGAAAAGGAGGTTCAAAATTTCACTGATGATTATAACTCTTCAAATAACAAAATTGTCCAAATGGGAATAGAGATTTAAAACTTCACTGAAGAAAACAATACCTTAAAAACTAGGTTTGGGCAAATAGAAGTTGACTCCATGAGATGTTAAAAAAAACAATAAAGTCAAAAGAATTAAAAATAGAAAAACGTTAAATTTCCCATCAGAAAACGAACTGATCTGGAAAATAAATCAAGAAGAGATCATTTAAGAATAATAAGCCATGATCAAAGAGAGATCCTAAACATCATGTTTCAATAAATTATTGAGGAAAATTGCACATATCACACATAATTAATCTATATTAAATTATTTGCTGTCTTGGGGAGGCAGGAGGGTGAAAAATTTGGAACACAAATTCTTATGAAGATGAACATTAGAAACTATCTTTACATGTATTTTGAATAAAATACTATTAAGGGGAAAAAAAAGTGCTTTGGTATCCTAAAACCAGCGGGTTAAATAGAAAATGAAAGGATCCAGTACTCATCATCTGAAAAAGAAAATTCTTAGGAATACCAGAATCAAATTCTAGAACTCCCAGGTCAAAGAGAAAATTTTTCAAGTAATCAGAAAGAAACCATTCAAATACTATGGACAAAGCCACAGTCAGGATTTTACAAGATTTAGTGGCTTCTAGTAACTTGTGGCTAGTTATAGGAGAAGGGGTTTGGAACATGATATTCTGGAAGGCAATGGAGCTGGGGTTACAACCAAGAATAACCTATCTAGCAAAACAGCAAAACTCAGTGTAATCCTTTAAGAGGAAAAAAAGAAATCTAGTGAAATATTGGACTTCTGAACATTGCTGATCAAAAGACCTCCTCTTCAGAGGAAGATACTGAAGTTAAAAATAAAAGCTTCTACTCCAAAGAGTAATGTGAAATAACTCCCTACCCAGAGAGAATTTATGGGAAATATTTTTTAAAAGAATTTAAAAATAAAATGAAAGACATTGAGGAAAAACTTTTTAAAAAACCAATCAAGAAAAATAAGAAAATTATGAAAAAAAAGTTAACCAACTAGAAAAGGAGATAGAGTCTCAAAGATGAAAATAACTCTTTGAAAATTAGAATTGGCAAGGGAAAGCCAGTAAAGCTATGAGAGACCAAGAGATAACAAAACAAATTATAAAGAAGGAAAAAAATAGAGCAGAATGTGAAACACCTTATTAAAAAATAACATCTGGAGAACAGATCAAAATATAGATAGATAGATAGATAGATAGATAGATAGATAGATAGATAATTATACTGCCTGAAAGTTGGGACCAAAAAAAAACAACCTTAACACAATAATGCAAGAAATAATCCAAAAAAATACTGGGATAAAGGGATAAAGTGAGGGGAAAGTAGACATAGAAAAAGTCCACCAATCACCACCTCAAAGAGATCCTTTGTGGAAAACAAAGGACTACTACTAATAAATTTCAAAACCCCCAGATCAAAGAGAAAATTTTGCAAGAATCAAGGAAAAACCTATTCAAATACATTGGAGCTACAATTAGAATTGTAAAGACTTAGCAGCCATTATAAAAGACCACAAGTCCTGAAATCATATCCACTGATAATCAAAAGAACTGGACCTATGGTCAAAAAATATTATATCCAGAAAAATTATCTATATTATTGAATGAGAAAAAATGGACATTCAATGAATTTGCAGGTTTTCAGGACTTTCTATCAACCAAACTTTAACTTAATAGAAAATTAAGGGCCAATATCAAAGATCAATTTCAAGGAACTCAACATGGACAAATTGCTGTTTTCTTACATGGGGAATTTATTACATTTGTTTAAGACTGGCATCAATAATAAGGCAGCTCAAAAGAAAGATTGAGACAACTAAGGTAAAAATAGGAATCATGGTATACAAATGAGTTGCAGAGGAAGAACAGACATAAAAGCATAAGAGGTGGGTGAAGGGCTTGAAGTTCTGAAAATCTACTCACATCAGGAATAAATTAAATAGGCCACACTATATATGTGCCATGAATAATATAGCACCCTCCAAAATCTATAAAGAAATAAGCAGGGAGGAATGGTAGAATTAGAAGCAATGGGAGATGGAAGAAGACAAGGAAGGGATCCATGGGTGGGGAAGAATTAAATAATAGCAAGACAAGTTAAGGAGTGGAGATAAAGGAAAGAGTTAGCAGGCATAGGAAGGATGTGTGGTAGATGGGATGAGGTGGGATATGTATATATGTATATGTTATGTGTATATATATGTGTGTATGCATCTACATATGTATACATAAATATATCCTTTCTTAATTATAGCCTAGTTGGGGGTATTGGGGAGGATGAAAGGGGGGAAAAGAATAAAGTAAAAGAGGTGCACAATCAAGAACAAAAGATTAATTTATTAGGAAGTAAAGAAAAGATGGACTCAAGAATATAATTTCTTCTATAATATTTATACTTTCTTAAACTGGTAATTTGTTGTTGAATTTGAATTGTCCCTGATGTTCTTCTGGGTACATGACAATATTTTTTTTATTTTGTATTACTTTTCTGTTTTTATTTTTTTTATTCTATTTTTAATAAAGAAATAGGATCATGGGAAGTAAAATAGACATTGATTGTATGAAATTAAACAGTTTGTACAAATAAAATATGGCCAAAATAATAAGGGAAACAGAAGATTTGGAGGGGTTATATCAAGTTCCTCTGATTAAAAAAACAGAACTGATCCTATCTGATAAATGATCAAAGAACATGAACATGTAGTTTTTAGAAGAAATCAAAGCTATTATCATATTTTAAAAGTTCTGTTACTACTGATTAGATAAATGAAAATTAAAACAATTCTAAGGAACTACTTTACATTTATCTTATTAGCTAACATGACAGAAAAGGAAAATTACAAATGCTGGAGAGAATGTAAAAAAAAATGGGACAATAATGCACTGTTGGCACAATGATAAACTAGTTCAAGCATTCTGGAGAACAATTTGTATCTCCACCCAAAGGGTGTATATAGTGTTATATACACATATACACAAAGATACTCTCCAACCAAGATTTTAAATTTCAAACTTTTTCTCCTTCTCTCCTTCCCAGACCCCCTCTGCAAGACAGCAAAGCTATCTGATATAAGTTACACATGTGCAATCACGTAAACATATTAGTCATATTGTGAAAGAAGAAACAGAACAAAAGGGGAAAGACACACACACAAAAAAATGAAAATAGTAAGCTTCAATCTACATTCAGACTCTAATAATTATTTCTCTGGATATGGATAGCATTTTCTATCATGGGGCTTTTGGAATTATCTTGGTTCATTGTATTGCTGAGAGCTAAGTCAATCAAAACTGATGTTCTCCTAGTTCTGCTTGTTTCACAAAGCATCAGCTTATGTTAATTTTTTCAGATTTTTCTGAAATCCATCTGCTCATTATTTCTTATAGCACAAGAGCATTACATCACATTCATATACCACAACTTGTTGAGTTATTTTCTAATTGATGGACATTCCTTCAATTTCCAATTCTTTTCCACCACATAAAAAGAGCTGCTATCAATATTTTTGTACATGCAGGTCCTTTTTATTGCTTTAGAATACAAACCTAGTAAAGGTAATCCTGGGTCAAAGGGCATTGTGTATACCAGTAATACCACTACTATGTCTGTATACCACTACCAAGTTTATATCCTAAAGATATACTTTAAAAAGAAAAGGGGAATTAATATACAAAAAATATTTAAAACAATTCTTTTTTGAGGTGAGAAAGAATCAGAAATTGGTGGGATGCCCATGAATTGAGGAATAGATAGAAAAATTGTGGTATATGATTGTGATGTTCTTTAAGAAATGATGAGGAGATACCAATCAAACTCCCAAGAAACTATTTTATTGACCTAGAAAAAATGAGAACAAAATTTGTCTGGAATAACAAAAGGTCAAGAATTTCAAGGGAATTAATGGGGAAGAAAAGCAAATGAAGATTGTCTAGCTGTACCAGATCTAAAGCAGCGGTAATAAAACTATTTGGTACTGGCTAAGAAATAGAGCAGTTGATCAGTGGAATAGATTAGGTTCACAGAAAAAAAAAAAACTGTCAATGACTATAGCAATCTAGTTTGACAAACCCAAAGATCCCAGCTTTGGGGATAAGAATTCACTGTCTGACAAAGACTGCTGGGAAAATTAGAAACTAGTATGGCAGAAACTAGGCATTGACCCACACATGATATCATATAGCAAGATAAGGTCGAAATGGGGTCATAATCTAGATATAAAGAATGCTATTATAAACAAATTAGAAGAACATAGGATAGTTTATCTCTTAGATCTGTGGAGGAGGAAGGAATTAGTAACCAAAGAAGAATTAGAGATCATTATTAATCACAAAATAGATAATTTTCATTATATTAAATTAAAAAGGTTTTATACAAACAAAACTAATGCAGATAAGATTAGAAGGGAAGTAATGAACTGGGGAAATATTTTTACATTCAAAGGTTCTGATAAATTGAATTCTCATAAACTCAAACCATTCTCCAATTTATAAATGGCCAAAGAACAATTTTCAGTTGAAGAAATTGAAACTATTTGTAGTCATATGAAAAGGTGCTCCAAATCACTGTTGATCAGAGAAATGCAAATTAAGACAACTGAAATACCACTATACAACTGTCAGATTCGCTTAGATGACAGGAAAAGATAATGATGAATATTGGAGGGCATGTAGGAAAACTGGGACACTGATACATTATTGATATAACTGTGAATGGAACCAAACATTCTTGAGAGCAATTTGGTGGGGTTTTTTTTCTTTTTTTGCTGAGGCAATTGGGGTTAAGTGACTTGCCCAAGGACTTAGCTAGGACGTGTTAATTGTCTCAGGCCAGATTTGAACTCAAGTCTTCATGACTTCAGGGCTGGTGCTCTATCCACTGCACCACCTAGCTGCCCCACTGGAGAGCAATTTGGAACTATGCCCAAAGGGTTATCAAATTGTGCATACACTTTGACCCATCAATGTTTCTACTGGACTTATATCCCAAAGAGATTTTAAAGGAGGGAAAGGGACCCACATGTACAAAAATGTTTGTGGCAGCCCTTTTTATAGTGGCTAGAAACTGGAAGCTGAATGGATACCCATCAATTGGAGAATGGCTGAACAAATTATGGTATATGAATGTCATGGAATATTATTGCTCTGTAAGAAACGACCAGCAGGATGATTTCAGAGAGGCCTGGAGAAACTTGCATGAACTGATGCTGAATGAAATCAGCAGAACCAGGAGATCATTCTACACAACAACATTAATATTATACGATGATCAATTCTGATGGATATGGCTCTGTTCAGCAATGAGATGATTCAAACCAGTTCTAATTGTTCAGTGATGAAGAGAGTCATCTACACCCAGAGAGAGGACCGTAGGAATTGAATGTGGACCACAACATAACATTCTCACTCTCTCTGCTGTTGTTTGCTTGCATTTTGTTTTCTTTCTCAGTTTTTTTTTCCTTCTTGATCCAATTTTTCTTCTGCAGCAAGATAACTCTATAAATATATGTATATATATATATGATTTAACAAATATTTTAACATATTTAACATATTTTGGACTACCTGCCATCTAGGGGAGGGAGTGGGGGGAAAGAGGGAATATTTTGGAACATAAGACTTTGCAAGGCTGAAAAATTACCTATGCATATATTTTGTAAATAAAAAAGTTTTAATAAAAAAATGATGAACAGGATTATTTCAGAAAACCAGGAAAGATTTATATGAACTGATGCAAAGTAAAGTGAGCAGAACTGGTACAACAATATACATAGTAAAGGCAATATTGTAATGAAAATCAGCTGTAAAAGGCTTATGATCTGATCAAGACAATGAATGACCCAAGAGAATTCCAAAAGACTCATGATTAAAAAAAATACTATTTTTGTCCAGAAGTGCATATTGAAGCATGCTTTTTTTCTTGTGTGTATGTCTATGTGTTTTCTTCTGTAGCACAAAATATGTTTTACATGATTCATATGACTAATCAATATCATATTGCTTGCCTTCTGAAGAGGTTGAGGATGCCCAAGAAAGGAGAGAATTTGGAATTCAAAATATAAATACATATTCATTTTAACTTTAACTGATAGAACTTGGTAGATAATAGAATGTGACCATTAACTGAGGGATTACACATTGATCTTTTCTTGTCTGTTAAAATATAATCTCTTTTTAATTATATGGTGTTATTTGGTGTTCCCTATATAATTTTTTTTCCTCAAAGAAACATTTATCTTGATATAGAGGCATGAGTTATCTATGTAATCTATGTATCTTTGTCCTCTCTCATTCTTTTTTCTAGATCAGGTCTTCCCCTATATTTCCTCTCATCCTTACCTTTTTTCCATGTTTTTATTGACATTATCAAATATCATAGAGTATGTTGGTTTAATTTGGATAGTGTTATCTTTGTTTAATTACTTTACCTTTTCATCCTTAGAAAATGATGATGTTTGCATAAAGTACAATCTTTTTTCATGATGGTCTTTTTTTTGCAAATATTTTTCCTTATTTCTACAATAAATGATAATCAGATTTCCTACACCATATTGTTTTTGTTGCCTTTGTTGCTTTGGGATATATGATAAAACCCACTTCAGTTTCTTTTTTTATCTTTGCAAGAAGTACTTGTGAGTCATTCTTTCATTTAATGCTAACCTCTTTTCTTTTGGTTTTGTTGATGGCAAGAATGTCAAGATTGATATGAATCATCTCCAAAAATATGTTCTGTTCAATTATTGGTCACTGGTCAAGGATCTATGATTTGGGGTTCCTATAGTAAAATTAAAATATGTATAATTCTTATTAGTCTCTGTCCTACTTTTCACCATTCTGCCACTATCATTTCAGTAATAGAAAAGAGACTATACATTTCATAGGTTTTATAGACCAAAAATATCTGTCACCAATTGTCTAGTTTATTGATGAAGTGCTTCTCCATAGTCATCTAAGTTTGTTCCCCAAAACCTCAGTCCATTTCTAGAACTATACTAAAAGTCTTTCCAGCACAATAAAACCCAACTAAACATTTATACCATTGACCTTCAAAAATTCAGTACCATTTCCACAGCATGATGAAAGATCAATGTAGAATGATGGAAGGTAACATTTATATCTACATATAAAGACACAAATAAATACTTTAGTAATAATGATTCAATGTTATATTGATATGTGAGAGAATTTAATATGTATACATATATAAATACAATCTATAATTTGCTCTTCAAAAATTATCAAGGAATAAAAGCATATTTATGACATAAAATATATGATATTATATTATAGCATATCAGTCTGTTAATATATATACCAGAACATACAAATTTAGTCTTGGACCTTCTAATTCCAAAATCCCTTTATACTACATATTTTATTATCTTATATTCTAGAAAAATAAATTATATGGTTTATGAGATTATTTTTTCTTTTATGTAGAAACTGGCATATATTTCCATCATAATTTGAGAGATTTCAAAAATGCATGAATTCCTGCTTATCAATTTATTCAAAGAGAGTAGTAAAATAGAATTTTCAGATATAATACTGATTCATTTAAAAATAAAATGTCTGATATCTGGCAAGAAACAGAAAAGAAAGCCCTTGTTGTTTAACTGAATTAAATAATTTTAAAGCAGAATTTTGTAAATTATTTTGATATCAGATGCATTGTGTATATTAAATCCTTTAGAAATTGTCCAAAAAGTGTTTCTACTAAGTATTAACCTAAAATTATTTCTTACTGTTTCAATTTTAATTTTCAAATGAGATTTTCTTTACTTGAGCTTTAAGATACACAGCTTTTTGAGAAGATGGTGATCAATTGGGAAATGGATGAATATGGTATATGAATGGAATGGAATATTATTGTTCTATAAGAAATGACAAGCAGGCTGATTTTAGAAAAGTCTGGAAAGACTTGAATGAACTGATGCTAAGTGAAGTGAGTAGAACCAAGAGAACATTGTATGCAACAAGATTATGTGATGATCAACTGTGACATGCTTGGCTCTTTTCAACAATGAGGTGATTCAAGGAAATTGCAAATAGACAATAGAGCCAGAGAAACCATGAAGACTGAATGTGGATCAAAGCATAGTGTTTTCACTATTTTTTTATTGTTGTTGTTTTTGGCTTGGTTTTTTTCTCATTTTTTTCTTTCACCTTGTGACATGATTTTTCTTGTGTATAGTGACAAAAATGGAAATATATTTAGAAGAATTACATGTTTAACCTATATTGAATTGTTTGAATTCTATGAGAGGAGATGAGGGAGAAGGAGGGGGGAAAATTTGGAACTTAAGATTTCACAGAGGTGAATGTTGAAAATTATCTCTGCTGGTATTTGGGAAAAAAAACTATTTTTTAAAAAAGATATACAATTTTCCTTACTTCCTCAAGAAGAAATAAGTCTTTCTCCAGTTATCTCCACCCTCAAATTAAAGATCAAATACAAGCAGAATTGGCTACTGGCAGTAGCTAAATTGAATATAAGAACTTAGCTATTTTTCCTTAAAAGAAAACTCACTCCTAACATAAGAGAATTGGCAGCATATTAATATATTCAAAAAACACCCCAAAATTAATTTCTATGATACAATTCATATACAACTCACTTTTAAAGGCACGATGGGAAAAATTTATAATCTCATAACTAAAGATAAAAGGTCAGTTTATTTTTTTCAAACAGGTAGTATATAATCTGTGGTGCCTTCATTTTCATGATTTGAGCAGAGACAAAGTGTGTCCTATGTGTATCTGATGGTGTGTTTGGAATGAAGCCAAAACACACAGCTCTGGAGTTCTGAGGGTTAAACTTTCATATACTATCAGCCTGAATAAAACCATGATTCATGTATGTTTTGCCCTTAAAGCAATTGAGAAATAAGAAACCCAAGTAAAGTGGGGTGGAACAAACCCATCACTGTTTGCAGGAAGGTAAGAATGTGAGGATTCATTTTTAACGGAATTTTGAAGCAGCAGAGTAAACAAATATAAACAATGGCTTATTTAGGCTTTTATAAGGTAAGTTTTCTTCCATGCATTTTAAAACAGCAAAATATGAAGCAATTTGAGTTTTTTAATCTAAATTTTATAGAACTAATTGGAATTTTTAAAAACCCTTTAGAGAGTCTAATTTTTTTTTAATAAAGAGGCCTGCTCTGTTAGGAATGTGTGAGGAGTCTTCACCTAATAATAATAAAAGGAGTTTTCCCCTTATATAGCAAATAGACAGGAGTGATAGAAAATTCTGGGTGACTGACAGAAATCAAATAAATTTATCTATTAGGCATATACAACTATAGCTCATAAAAATGTTATTGTTCATCAATGAAGCTCTTAAAAAATATGTTTGATCTTCCAAGATCATTCTGACTCAGAAACACCCAAATCCAAACTGGGCAAATATTTTCATTCTCTATTAAGTGATAGTATAAAGGTCTGGGCATGATAATGAAGTGAGAAACATTTGCTGGCATAGCAGTATAGTGTAAAAATAGGAATAACCTTTGACAAGAAAAAAAACAAGCTTAGTGGAGTTACAGGAACATTTGTTTTCTGCATTGAAAAAAATCAGCATTACCTTAGAAACAGTCATAAAATGCTGCAAACTGAAAAGCTATTTACCTTAACATCTATAAAATGGAAACTATTTCTGTAGACTGCTAAAGGAAATGTAATCTTTTTCACATCAACTGTGAATAACATAGTACTTGAAATAGCTGGTAGGTTGTAATGCTCAATCCTCCATCTAATTAGTCAAATAATTCTACAGATTTTTAATATTATCAAATTGGTTTTTATAATCACATGAAGCTTTTGGCCTTTCATAATTTAAACTAACTGTTAGGTGGTATCATTTTCACTTCCTTTTTTTTTCTTTGAAAAGAACACATTTTGATAAAACAACAAGTCTGTATTTTATAGTCCATATCACTTCTTTCAAATTTGACTGCAGTAAATAGGGTTGTAATTTCTGGTTTTGCCCTTTGACACTTAATATTTTGGCTATTGCAGTGATTTTTGGCAAGAGTAACAACTAGGTTAAAATTTAAACTTCAAACTATTTGAATAGCAAAATTGACATAGGAATGTGTTTAAGCGCTTAAACATAATGGGAGCTGAGCATACTTACTTAAACTATTTCAAGAACTAATAGTTGACTTACATTTGATTATAGTTCCTATGATTTTAGGAAATTTTATAAGAATATTAGTATTGATGAGCAGTAAGTAAAAATATTAAACCAGTTCCATCAAACTTAGCATATATCTGTTGAAAGTAGGACTGCTGTTCAATGACACAGTTAAACTCTTGGCTTTGGTAATATCTATGTAAATTCTGATATGTTGTAAAGATAAATTAGGAATCTATCTCTCTATTTCTCTTTCATTTTCTGTGTGTGTGTGACTCCCACTCTGATTATTTGTGTGTCTATCTTTCTATATGTCTACCTATTTTTATTTTTAAATTATTGAAGTAAAGAAGCATATGAAAATTAATTTAAAACTAGGGCTATGAAAAAAGCATTTGTGTTTTGAGTTTCAGAAGTATTGATGAGAATAATATTAAAGTGATATAAACCCAATTTTAAAAGTTCCTTTTCATATTCCTTCAAGAGTAGATAGGTAGATTTTCTCCCCTTTCCCTAACAATTCACATATATTTCCAAGGATATTATTTTTGTTGCGAGTCTTGTTCTGTTTTTATTTTGCTAGTATGACTCTGTTTCCTGAATTGCATTCTAGTTACTATAGAATCCTCAAGAAAAGATTGTGTAGAATATAATGTGTAGAAACAATGAGTAGAATACCCACCCTGGAGTCTGGAAGATCTACTCACTGAACAGTTGGCTAGCAGGTAAAGATAGATTAGATAGATAGATAGATAGATAGATAGATAGATAGATAGATAGATAGATAGATAGTTTTGGCAAGATAAGAAGACCATCTACTACAGTACAAAGAATTTGTAATCTATATCCATAGAAAGAACACTCATATGGAGGAAATCAAAGACCTTTTGAAGCACTGAAATTAGTATGTTCAACCCAGAAGTCCAAATAGTATAGTGGAAAGAACTCCCTCTTCAAATCCTGGCTCTTGTACTTGTCAAATCTACAGTCTTAGGCAAATTACTTGATATAGCTATGCATCTTAATAGGAATAGACTCAAGTTCTAAGATTCTTTTGAGTTCTAAATATCTGATCTATAATCAAATTTGAAAAACAAAGACTGTTTAAATTAAGCCTATGTCAAATTCAATTGTCCAATGCCACAAACTTCTAGGCTTAAAGAGAAAATTGTATATTACTATCTCATTTGTTCCTTACTGAAAATCTATGAAATAGGTCATATAATTATCTTTTGTTTTATAGATGAGGAAATTGGAGCTCAAAAAAATAATTGATTTGCTCAGCATCATATAATTTGTAGGTACTTGAGGCAGGATTTTAATTGGAATTTTCCTAAATCCACATTCAGCACATGTCACACTGCTGCCTATTTATCTGAGGTTTTAAAGAATTAACAATTTAGACCATTCTCAATTACAAACTCTACTAGTTATCTTTTTGGGTCTGTTTGAAATCTTTGGCATTGGCAATTTCTCTGTTCTCTCCAGGATTTCATGAGCTTATTTTTTCTGGTTTAACATTTCAGTCTCCTTTGCTAGATCTTCATCTAGATCACACCTTCTAACTGTGATTATCCCATAGAGCTCTATCTTGTGCTCTCTCCTTTTCTCCCTCTATTCTGCTTTATTTAATGATCTCATCATTTTTCCTGGATTTCACTATCATCTCTATGATTATGATTCTCAGATCTATCTCTCCAACCCTCATCTCTGTACTGGTTTCTCATATCTCTAACTGCCTATTACATATTTCATATTGGATATCCTATAGATATCTTAAACTTAACAGGTCCAAAAAAGAACTTATTTTCTTTCTTCCCAAATCCTTTATTCTTCCAAACTTTCATATTACAGTTGACAAGAACATCTTCCTCCTTCTCACAGGTTCACAATCTAAGTGTCATCCTCTACTTCTCTCTCTTATTTCCAGTCCCCGTATCACATCTATTATCAATTTCACCTTTACATTTTTCAAATATATCCCCTTCTCTCCTCTGACACTGTCACCATTTTTGTGTAGATCATTACAAGCTCATATCTGGATTACTGCAATAGCCTGCCAAGGGGTCTGCCTGTTTCAAGTCTCTCCTAACTCCAATTCATCCTCAATTTAGCCAAAGAAGTGATTTAGCTAAAGTGCAGATCAGACTATATCACCTTCCTACTCAATAAACTCTAGTGGCTCCTTATTATTTCTAAGATCAAATAAAAATCTCTTGCTTTACATTCAAAAATCTTCATAATGTAGGCCTTTCCTACTTTCCCAGTCTGTTTTTACCTTGGTCTTCACCACATATTTTTTGATCCAGTGACATAGGTCTCCTTGTCATTATAAGAAAAAGACACTTCATTTCTTGACTCCAAGCATTCCCTCTTGATATCCCCTCTGCTGAAAATGCTTTTCTGGTTTTCTTAAAATCTCCATCTTGTAGATGAAGTTTTTCCCAATCCCTCTTAATTCTAGTGCCTTCTATTAATTATTTCCTATAATAGCACGTTTATATATATTTGCTTTCTCCCACATTCAAATGTGAGCTTCTTGAAGAAAAGAACTATCTTTTGCCTTCTTTTATATCCCCAGCAGTTAGCACTGTGCCTGGCACTTAGCAGGTATTTAAATGTTTATAGTTGAAAGCAGTAGAAATTTTTGAGATGCTGATGCACTTGATCACAATGCTACATGCATTAGAATAAATGAGTTAGTTGCTATATGAGTTAGAATAAACCAATTTTTTCTATGAAAATTCAAAAATAGAATGAAACATGTAGAAAGCATTTTTGCCATGGAATGTAAGGCTCATTTCAAAGGTCCAGGTTACTTGAGTTTCTCTTAATACTGAATAATATTACTAATACATACTATAAAAAAGCAAGACAAATTCAAAATTTTAAAACTTAAATTTGTTCTTGGTTCTGTGTATTGAAGGCAACTGGTCCCAAAATACTGTACCCACCCCAGTTCTAGTAGGTGCACATAGTCTAAAATCCTAGAATTATAAAACAATGTTATCTTTCCTTCAATTGTTTTTTTTGAATGATTCAACCAGGAAAAACTAATATCTGTTCAGCAGGCACTAGGGTATATTCATAAACTAAGATCTCTCAACTGAGGAGGGTCTGTGTGTGTGTGTGTGTGTGTGTGTGTGTGTGTGTGTAATAAGAAGAGAATGAAGTCCTTTACTAGTATTCATTTTTGGAACTAATTATAAGCCCTAGCTTTGGCAGCATACAAAATTGAAAGACACTTTGAGGAATCTTTTTGAGACATTTCCCTCACAAAATTTAATTATGGTACTATTTATTTGCAATCAATTTTATAGGGTTCATTCCTATCAATGGCATCATTATACTGTTTGTTGGTGGTATAAATACCTGAATTTGATATAAGAGGAAGTATAAAGTATCTTTCAGCTAATACCAAAGAGCTTAATTTTTCTAGAATAACTACAGGAAACCACCAAGGCTCTGCCTTTTTATACTTCTTATCTTTTTTAAACTTTTTCTTTTTAATATTTTCTCTCTTTCTTGGCAATGTCATCCATTGTAGATTCTGAAATCACTCTATTTTGGAAATAAAAATTCTCCATAAATAGATGATTGTGGTCAAGACACATTATTCATGAACTTCCCACTTAGTCCTTGTTTGTTTCTGTCATAGGCTTCCATGGTAACTCTTTCAAGTCTCTAGGTTTTGCCATTTCTTGAATTCAAAAATATTTCCTTAAAAGAAAAAAAAAACACTCTCTTTTCTGGTTGATTAGACAAGAAAGGCATAGGTCAGCATAAGAAACTTCCTTGAGCTTTTCCTCCAATGTGGCAATTACTGGTTCCTGGGGGCAAGGAGTTTGGTCACACTTTACTTATTTTCCCTCCAGACTATAAAACAACATTGCTGCACTCTGCTCTGTTACCTGAAAAGAGAAAATATAGCAAAGTAGGAAGGGCAGGAAAAAAAGGAAAAAAGTCGACTGGTTTATCAGGTCTTTTTGTAGGTTAACACAAGGTAGCTCTTCTGATAAGAATCCATAGTCTTTGCTAGTAAGATTGTTTTGCAAGTTGCCCTAATACCTCAAAACCCATAAGAAGTCATCCTCTGCCCTGAAAATATGGCAAAAAATGGTGTACCTACACTCCATGGAGCAGAGCCAACTAATGTCCTAATGTTCTGGAATCTAATTGAATTGTCAGGAAACGTCCTTTCCATTAAGCTTAAAATTGAACATTTTTTTTATCACCAGTGTAGTCTTCTTCCTGACTTTCCTAGGTCTTAATAAGACAGATTCTTGAGCATTTGTTCATGGCATCATCTGTGTTAAGATGGTCACAGATGTTGATCCATTTTTTAATACAATGTAATCTCACTTGTTCCCTAATAGTTTGTATATGTTTCATGTATTTTTATATGACTGCCTGTTCTTAAATAATCTAGAATGACAAATATGAGACAACTGGTCAATGGAGATTATATGTGATGTTATAGAAATTAGTTACTTCATTGTATATAAAAGAAAGTCATCTTTGTGGAGTAAATCACCCTGAAGTGACTAGGTGGTGGTAGTTTGTATTCTACTTGAAACATGCTTATTTCCCCCTGGAACAGGAGCCCTGGAAAATAACTATATCTAAGAAAGCTTTCACTGAAATGCAAATAATCCTGGGATTTATGATTACTACCACTTACTATAAGCATAATACAATAAAGTATAAGTAAAGGTTTTTGTGTTGGATAGTATGTCTTGTGGATCTCCTCTTTGGGATAATTATCAATGATCTTTTAATTGCCAAATCAGTTTTTTCTTAATCCTTAACTTTTTTTGACCTCTCTGCAACATTTGACACTGTCAATTACTCTATTCCCAAATATGTTCTCCTCTAGACATTTATGGCCTGGATCTCTCCTGGTTTAATTCAAATACTACTTCTTCCATTGAAACCTCATTTGATCTCCTCTATATAAAAATAATATTTTTTTCCTTCTTTGAACTTTTGTAGTATTTTGCTTCAACCTCTCTTATCTGCTCATCCGCTTTTATAGTACCTTTCTACTTGTCTTAGAAAGTCTAGAAATGCACTGTGATGTAACAGAGAGTTGACCTCAGCTTCTGACATATTTTCTGTGTGATCCTGAGCAAGTCAGTCAGACAGTAAATATTTAGCCTACTGTGTTCTAGGTAGGAGCTCACAATCTAATATACAAACCAATATGTAAATAAATATGTACAAACAAGATACATACAACATAAATTGGAAATAATGAGCAGAAAGAAGATACTAGAATTTACTGTGATCAGAAAAGCCTGCCTATTGAAGGTCAGGTTTAACTGGTACCTAAAGTGAGTCATAAAAGCCAGGAAGCACAAATGAGAAGAAAATTTCAGGGTAGACAGCCAGTGAAAATGCTTAGAGTTGGAACATGTAGTACTTTGTGTGAAAAACAGCAACAAAGCCAGTGTCACTGGATCTCAGAGTATATGGTGAGTGGAAGACAGTAAGATGTAAGAGGACTAGAAAGGAGGGAGGTCTATTTATTTTCAAATAGGGCATTTTTATATTGGATTCTAGAAGTAATAGAAAGTAATTGAAATTTATTGAGTAGGAAGATGGCATGGTCCAACCTGTACTTTAAGAAAATCATTTTGAAAGCTTAATGGAAGATGACTGATATGAGGAGAAAGAGGGACCAGATTGGGAATTATTATAAGAATCCAGGTTTGAAGGAGATGACGATCTGCACCAAGGTGGTAGAAATATCTGAGAAGGAAAGGGAGCACATACAAGAGATGTTAAAAAGGTAAAATCAATAGGCCTTGACAATGGATAGGATATGGGGTACAAGAGAGACAGTTATCAGATCAGCATAATACCTAGATTGTGAGCCTGAGCAACTGGGAAGATAGTGATGCTCTCAACAATAATAGGAAGGTTATGAAGAAAGATTTTTTTTGAGGAGGTAGGGAGGAAAATAATGAGTTTAGTTGGGGCCATGATAAGTGTAAGATGTATTTAAGACATCTCATTTGAAATGTCTAATAAGTAGTTGGAGATGCAAGTCTAGGTATTAGAAAGGTTAGGCTAAATTAGTAGATAGGAAAATGATCAGCATAGAAATGATCGTTGAGTCAGTGGGAAGTGATATGAACATTTAGTAAAATAGAAGGAGAAGAAGGCCCATTGTGCAAGATACCATTAACCTCCATGTTCTAGATAAATCTCTGAAAAGGTAATAGCCTACATTTGTAGAATAAATTTCCTCATCTGGGAATTTTCTGTAGTAATAAAATCACAAGACCAGTCCCTATGCCTTTCCTATCTATTCTATTGGATCATAAGGCAAATATGAGCTTGGAATGAATAAACCCCAAAAGGTAAGGGCTGGGAAATGTCTCTGGGCTGTGGAGCTACTAAGCCCCTGTATTTTCCCGCCAATGATGAGGCTTACTGCTGCCATTCAGCTTGAGGCAGCAAAGCTGCAGTTTATTATGGCTGGTCACCAGCTGGGAATTTTCCCTACTTACAACTCAACTTTACTTCATGTACACAGTCTCTAAAGACAAACTCATAGCAAAAACTATCACACATAGGCTCCCTCTACTCATTGTTTCTCGTGGCCCCTTATTTATTTACTTTATTTTGAGGACTCCATTTTCATTACTAATGGAGAACTTTCACCTTATCTTTACACTTTATACATACATATATACAAGTAAGGAGCCCCAACTCAAAGTAAGACATTCAAAACAATTCTCCTTCATTTCTCTTAATTATATCTTTGTAGATACAAATTTGTTGACATTTAATCTTGGAAAATATTAAACAAGCATATAAATACAATAACAAAATTAAAGTTTGAGCATTAGCATTTTACTTGTTTACATAATGATTTTTGAAACACTACATGTAAAAGGTGAGTTTCTTTTGAAATTAATTTTCCCTAGGAAAATTTATATGAACTGATGCAAACTAAAGTAAGCAGCATCAGGACAACAATATACACAGTAACAACAATGTTATAATGATGATCAACTGTGAAAGACTTAGCCTCTCTGCTCAATGCAATGATCCATGACAATTCCAAAGGACTCAATGAAAAATGCTGTCTACTTCCACATAGTGGTTAATTCACATGAACTCTGAGTGCAGATTGAAGCATATTTTTCACTCTTTTTTTAATCATGGCTAACATAGAAATGTTTTGCATGGGGGAAAAAAGGAATGAAGATTTTATACAGAACAGAAGGTTGAATGAGATAAATTAATCAAAATTCCAATAAATTCAGTTATAAAACTGGGCAAGACATGCTGATAAATCTAATATTAAATAATATCTAAGTTTCTTAAAGACAACAGCATAAAAATTGGGGAAGGCAGCATATGTAGTGGGTAGAATGCTGGACTTGGGGTTTGGAACATCTGGTTCAATCGTGGCTCAAAACTTTGTAAATATTATACTTTCAGAACCTATATAGATCATTCCACTTTCCTCGTCAATGATTTTTCTCTTCTATAAAGTAAGGAGGCTGAATCTAAAGTTCTTTCACTTCTAAATCTATGATCTACAAAGAGTATATTGATACTTCATAGTCTAGCATTTAATTCCTTCTCCTGAATTTACCTTTATTTTGTCTTGAATCAGCATCTATCCAGTGCTGAGGATGTTACAAAAATAATAAAAGGTTATGATGTGCAGAAAACAATTATAAATGCATAAAGGAATTTTTTAATTGAAGCTGATCTAGAAATATACAATCTATCACCCAGCTGTCCTACAGAGTAATATTTGCTAGAAATATTGGAAAAATTATGGGACTTTCACTATTACAATAAAATTTAGTAACTAAAAATTGAAGCTAACTCTTAGCCATAGATGATAGAGTGGCATCAAGTCACAAACTGGTCATCTCAATATATGGAAATGACTGCTGATTGAACCTCAAGAAATATTTCTAAGTGATAAGATTCATAAAAATACAAAATAGTTTTTCAAGGAAATTGGTAAAAGCTCTATCACTACTCACTAACAATTGGAGTAGACAAACTATGATTAAAAACTACCATCATAATTCCTTCTGTTTCAAACTAGGTAGGGGAAGTAAATACAAGATGCATGATGGGTTCTCTTTCTCTTTGTTATTTTCCCTTAGAAAATATTTGCCCAGAGAGAATAGAAAAGGTAACACAGAAAGCAGAATAATAGTAGAGTTATCCCTTCTACAAAGTGAGGGTTTGGGGTACACATACACCTTCATCTTATCCTTGCAATCTGGAAAATCCTCATAAGAAATTTTGGCCCTCCCTTTGTATCAGAGACATCTGAATTTTTTTTCTTTTTTCTTTTATGGGTTATGTACAGTATCTTATTGTAAATTTAGGTTAAGTATATGGTCATAGGCTCTGTGTGTCATCTTCTGACCTTCACATGTCATCCATGACTTCCACAAAACTCCCCAAAATCCATTTAATTTCTTATGCCAAACCATGATGCATAGAAACCATGATGGGGAAAGCTGTGATATGAAAGTGATAATTATATATTTTAGTCTATTCTGTCTTTATGTGCCAGGAATCAAGGGTGCTTTATCCTTATTTATGTTGAAAGAACCACCATCCTTTTAGTGGAGGTTCTCCCCTAGATTCATAGTGGAATCTGTGAATTCCTTCCCTCAGATTCATAATCTAGAAGTGCTGCCTAATGCTTCATTTTCCACCAATTCCTTGCTACAAGTTCTCAAATTTCCTTGCACAAAATATCTCAGATGTGTCCCCTTCTCTCCATTCACTCTTTCACTCACATCTGTAACTCCAGATAAGACTCTCATCTCATTTCCCTTGGATATTTCAGTAACCTCTTATTCAGTCTCCTTTTCTCTTGTCTTCCTACTCTCCAGTCCTCCACATAACTGCTAAATAAATACTCCTAAAGCACAAATTTGAAAATATTACTCCTTTTCTCAAGAAGTTTCAATTGCTTTTCATTGACTCTAGATTTAAATATAAGCTCCTCTTTTTGGCATTTAAAGCCTCCACTTTACCTATCTTTATACATTGATTTCACATTAACCCAATCCTGGATTCTATGTTCTTGATAGTTTGGTCCATTTCTGTTTCCAATGCATGACATTCCATCTCCTACAGCCCTATCTTTGTCTGAGTTAGTGCCCATTCTTGGAATACTTTAACTCCTAGGCTTTGCCTTCTCTTCAAGACTCAGCTGATGAATCAATACCTACAACAAGGCCTTCTTGATCTTTCTAGTTCTTATTGCTGCCTCTCTTTCCCCATTAAAATCACTCTGTATGTACTTCATCAACTTTTCTATTTTCTTATATATCTTATATACATAAGAAAATGATTGATTGTAGCCTCACCCTCTCAGGGACAGTTTGCCATATTTTGCCACACTTACTACCACCATCCCCAAGGTTCTCCAGGACCTTGGATATGTTTGAGGAGTCTTTCTTCTTTACCTTAGACTTGTTTCCATGGTCTGTGTTCTCATTTTAGGGACCCAATGATTAACATTCAGCTCCATTTAATAACAACATTAGATTAGTTTTTACAAAGAGATAATTACTTTAAATTACAAGAACAAACACCTTATCATTTCCTGCATCATTTCTGGGACATAATCTTTCCTTATATCACCATGGTGGATTGAGGAGTAAAAGTGGAAAGGATAGGATATACATTTTTACTTACTTCCTACATCCTGTCAATCCCACCAAGTTCATGTCTAAAGTCTGCATTATTGGTTTCTACTGGGCTAGAGGCCAGGGACCTTTACTCCTCAGGCAGTACCACTAGCCTGGCAGCAATATCCAACTTGTACTCTTGTATTCCAAGATCCCTGAGGGTTGTGCTCACAGGCCAGATGAGATTGTTTATTTTTTGCTCTATAGCAGAAAGACCAAAGACCCAGAGTCATTACTCTTCCTAGGAAAGGAGGGGAAAAAACCCTCTTGCCTTACCTTATAGTTGAATCAATTCTGGATGGAGAAATTACCTCCACCCTCAAATGTAAATGTGATTGCATCAGGTCCTTTTGAAGCTAGCACAGTTCTAGTTATGCAGCCAATGAAAAAAAAATGGCTACTTCTAACCATATGATAGGATTACACAAAATGTTATTCATGTTCCAGTTCTCCAGTCTTCTGGAAACATGCTCTCTAGTGTCTTCCATATAGATGAACCATCTTGAGTGATCTGGGCATATACCAGATGCTCCCTTTCTATTACATATGTGTACATGCCATTTTCTTTCAGTAAAATATAAGCTTTAAGAGCATAGCAATTGCTTTGTTATATCTTTGAATGCCTGACATAAAAGGTTCTTAATAAATATATACTAAATTGCACAATATGAAAATCAAGAACTGATAATTCCTGTGGTCTAATCAGGTTTTCCCATCTTTTCCATTTGATTTGTAATGATTTCTAATTGATATATTTGGTGATAATAATCAATCTTGTTAACTGCTTAGTTCCCTCAGGAATGTCCAGCTGATTATGTAGTCAATAATAGTCCCTTTTTCTTTAGGAAAATCAAAACTAAAAAATGAAAACAAGTTAAGAATTTGTTTTGCAGAAAATATAATACAGTTAAAATGACTCACTATTTCTAGATCTTGGCCCTATATGAAGACATATAAGTTCAGAGTTTTGGATGAGTTATCACAATTCAAAACTCCTAACATATCAGTAAAAGATACAGAGCACAGCAGAATACTTTACCACATAACTCCCAGTTTCTTAAACTGTGGTTTGTGATCCTATTTGGGATTTCATAACTGAATGTGGGGATTGTGAAATAATGATTTATTATCAGTAAATGTTTCATTTGTATACTTATTTTACATACCTGTATACACGGTGTCACATAAAAATTTCTTAGGCAAAAAGGGGTCACAAGTAGAAAGAAGTTAAGAAGCCCTGACTTTACTTATACCTGGAAGAAAAAAAAGAAAATCTTACTAAAAAGCATAACATTCAATATTGTATGAAATTGCAGTATTTCCAGGGTTCTTTTTGAACAAGAAGCTGAGAAAACAGTCCATTGTTTTCTTAAGGATGTTATTTCACTATATCCACATAACAGCAGGGTTAAATCCAATTGCAAATGCTATGGAAATACATATCTTCCCCATAACACAAAAATCTATAGAACCTGCAATTGTTTTATATAATGTCAACACATGGTCATATGTAGTTAGTAAATGGACAGTTTCTTGGCCTTTATTCCTTAAGAAAGATTTGTTGTATATTGTTTCCTTGCTTGTTTTGGAAGTTATTCTTTTAAGCCACCTAAGACATAATATTTGTTCAAGTTATGTGAAGGACAATGTAATCTGAACATCTATCCAAAATAAAAGCCCCAAAACTTTCTAATTTGTAGTCTAAAATGAGAAAAGAAATTATTTTCTTAATAATAGTTGACATTTTGTAGCACCTTAGGGTGTGCAAATAGCTTTACCTACATTTTATCATTTGATGCCAACAACAATCCTCTGAGCCAGATGTTATTTTATTAACCCCATTTTATAAATGAGAAAAAGAAGTCTCAGAGAGATTAAGTGACTAGCATTTTTGTCTTATTCAAAAAAGATTACTTGGTTTCTAGTGGAATCTGCGGGTGTTATTCTGTTTAGCAATTTATATTCTAAATATGAAGTTGTTGGTTAGAAATCAAGCTGGTCTCCAAAACTTTTTATTTAAAAATGTATTTGTATGTTTCTGATAAAACCTTATTTTTCAAATATATAAGAGAAACTGAGTCAAATTTATAAGAATACAAGTCACTCCCCAAATGAGAAACGGTCAAAAGATGAACAGGCAATTTTCAGTTGAAGAAATCAAAGTCATTTATAGTCATATGAAGAAGTCCTCTGAATCACTTGTTTAGAGAAATGCACATTAAAACAATTCTGAGGTACCACCTCACACCTCTCAGATAGGCTAATATGACAAAAAATGAAAATGATCAAGGTTGGAGAAGATGTAGGAAAATTAGGACACTGATGCACCATTGGTAGAGTTATAAACTGATCCATTCTGGATCAGCATCCTGAGAGAACAATTTGGAATTATGCCCAAAAGGCAACCAAACTGTGTATCCTTTGATCTAGCAATATCACTGCTAGATCTGCATGCCAAAGAGATCATTAAAAAAGAAAAAGAACCTGCATATACAAACATATTTATAACATCCCTTTTCATGGTGGCATATGAATGGAAACAATGGAAATTGAGGGGATGTCCCTCAATTGTACAATGGCTGAACAATCTATAATATAAGAAAATCAATGGAATACTACTGCACAATAAGAAACAATGAACAGGAAGATTTCAGAAAAATATGGAAAGACTTATATGAACTGATATAAAGTGAAATGAGAAGATCCAGGAAAACAGTATGCATGGTGTCAGTAATATTGTGTGATGATCAATCAATGACTCAGCTCTTCTGAGCAATACAGTGATTCAAGACAAGTACAAAGGACTCATGAAGAAATAAGCTATTCACATCCAAATAAAGAACTGATTCACTCTGATGCAGTTTAAAGCATATTTTTTCACTTATGTTATTCTTTTTTGTGGTTTATCTCTATTTTATCAGTTTCTTCTTTTACAACTCTGATTAATTGGAAATATGTTTTAAATAATAGCATATATACATAACCTATATCGAATTGCCTACTATTTTCAGAAAAGGGGAGAGAAAGGAAGGAGAAATAATAATTTGAAACTCAGAAACTTGTAAAAAATGATTGCTAAAAATTGTCTTGATATAATGGGTAGAGGAAATTATATTATTAAAAAACAAAGTGGGGGTAGCTAGGTAGCTAGGTGTTGCAGTGGATAGAGCACAATCTCTGAATTCAGGAGGATCTGAGTTCAAATTTGTCTCAGACATTTAACACTTCCTAGCTGTGTGACCCTGAGCAAGTCACTTAACCCCAATTGCCTCAGCAAAATAAATAAATAAAAATAAAAAGTGATAGTATCAGATTTTGTGGAAGTCTTTAAAAAGAAAATATTCACATTTTTGAAATGCTTAAATGTTGTCCTAAATAAAGATGGGGGGTATGAAACTCAACCTCAAAGAATCTTATAGCTTATTATTTTATTTTGAAAAAACTAGAATGTACTAATCAGTGTTCTCAAATATAGAATTTTTATATGGAAGAAGCATCATATAAGTATGTCAGATTTTTGTAAAATACATTTAGTTCTATTATACACAGCAACAAGACTATACGATGATCAATTTTGATGGACATGGTTCTCTTCAACAATGATGTGATTCAAACCAGTTGTGCTGCGATGAAGATAGTCATATACATCCAGAGAGAGGCCTGTGGGAACTGAGAGTGAACCACAACACAGCATTTTAACGCTTTCTGTGAATATTTCCATGCATTTTGTTTTCCTTCTTAGGTTGTTTTTTTCCTTCTTCTCTTTCTAGATCTGATTGAAAAATTAGGCAACTTGGTGGCATAGTGGATAGATCACAAGCCCTGAAGTCAGGAGGAGCTGAGTTCAAATCTAATCTCAGACACTCAGCTCTTCCTAGCTGTGTGACCCTAGGCAAATCACTTAACCCCAATTGCCTCAACAACAACAAAAAAATTATACCAGATATTTTTCTATTAATTTATGGTGTAATTTCAGATATTTTCTTTTATTTCTGATTACTCTTCAATTATAAATAGCTCCCACCACTTTATCTTGAGGCTTTTCTACTTTCCTTCTTCCAAATCTACCCTATGTCCTAGTGCTAATACCAGTATACTAAGTAATCAGAAGTCTATAGGCAAACACTTAAAGGCTTAAATACTTAAAAACTCAAATAGTTATTATAAAGAATCATGATTGTTCTCACAATTGCTTATTTGTTTCTAGTAATGCCAGAAATATTAAAAAAGACAAGAAAGTTAAAGGCATTAAATAAATGTATTCAAAAGGAATATAAAACTATCCTATTTACTGATGTCATATTAGTTTATTGAAAAATCACAAAGAATCAGCAAAGACAGTGACTAAGACAATAGATTTTAGTATAAGTAAGAGGATTCAAACTAAACTTATAAAAATTGACAGTATTTATAAGAGAAAAGAAAGCCCCATTCAAAATAACAAAAAAATGAATAAAATATGAATCAATCTTAAAAAACATGCCCAATATTGACATAGATGGAATTATAAAATGTACTTTAAATAAATCAAGAAAATTTAGATAATTGGAACAATATCCTGATGCTTAGAGGTAGGCTAGGTCAATAAAAATTAAAATGACAGTATCTAAATTATTTTACAGAATTATTTCTATAGTAACCAAATTATCCTATAGAAATAGATAAAATAATAGCAAAATCCTTTTAGAACAAAAATAATTAAGGAAAAATGGGAATGTAGATAAATAGAATAAATTATGAAGAATCATATATAATTAAACTCAGCCTCCATTTAAAATACAACCCAAAACACAATTTCTCTAGTAAAGAACTTTCTATTTGACAAGAATTTCTGGGAAAATTAGAAAGCAATCTAGCAGAAATTAGGTTTTCATTACCACCTTATACAACATATCATAATAAACTCAATATGAATACGTGAACTGAATTTTAAAGGTACCTTTCACAATTATGGCCAAGGGATAAATTCTTAACCACATAAGAAATAGAAGCTATTATAAAAAATAAAACAGATAATCTCAATTACAATTTAGAAAAACTTTTATACAACCAAGAGTAATGCAATTAGTATAATAATAGAAGTAATTGATGACAGAAAAAACTTTCTACCAAAAAACTCTGAAAAGCATCTGAATATACAGATATTTTTCATATATTATGTATGGAGTTTATGTATAAATATATACATATGTTTATATTTTTGCATATATCTATATGAAATTAACAAAAATATATAAGACCAAAAGGCATCTCTCAATAGATATGAGATCAAAGAATATACATTAATAGCTCTCAAAAAAAAATTTACACACTATTATCATTTTTATATGAAAATATATAGTGGTCCCAATTAAGAATAGAAATGCAAGTCAAAACAACTCTGGGGCTTTATCTCATTCCCAGTTAATTTGGAAAGATTACAAAAGATATGAAAAGCCATTGTTAAAGCAATTATGGAAAAAAGTGAACTGATCTGAAAAGCAATTTGTAAATATTCAAGAAAAGTGACTGATCTACCCTTATCTTTGGATCCAGAGATTCTGTTGCTAGCCATATATTCCAAGGAAGAAGATGATAAAAAAAAAAGAAAAAAGGCAGATATATTTCTCCTGCCCCTCTCCTCCCAATACACTAAAACAGTCAAGCTATTTTTCAAAAGTAGCAAAGAGCTGGGATCATAGAATATTTGTAGTGTACCAATGAAACAGATTACTATTCTGTAAGAAATGAGGAATATTGAGGGGTGCACAGTGAAGTAAGTAAGATCAGAAAATCAATATATGCAGAAAATGGCAAAACATTCTATTATGTTTTCCAAGAAAACCTCCAAAGGGATCACATAGAGTCAGACACAATTGAAATAACTAAACAGCAATAACAACAAATACTTTAGTGGGTAAGGACAAAGGTATGAATTCATTCTGTGTCTTGGATCCTTGAAAGTGTTTGCATGAGTATAATAAATTCAGCTAAAATTATAGAAAAAACTGTTAATTACATAGAAGAGGGACAGTCTCATATTAACTATTTCTGATAAAGATTTGCTATCTAAGGGTGTGAGTGTGTGTCTGTATGTGTGTCTCTGTGTGTGGAATATATAGTACATAAAGTCAAGAATCATAATCCAGTAGATAAATTGTCAAAGGATGTGAACAAACAATTCTTTAAAAAATTATAAACTATTGACAACCATGTGAAAAGTGGTTCAAATTATTAATAATATGAAAAAACACATTTTTAAAAAAAAATCTGAGGCTCTAACATATCTAGTAAATTGGAATGATGACAAAAAAATGGAAGTAATTAATTCTCAAAAGTCCTGTGGGAACACAGGATACAAATCAATCTAGCAATTTTGGAAAGGAATTAGGAATTATGCCAAAAAATGTAACTAAAATGTTCATACTCTGACTCAGAGATCTTGGTGACTCTAGAGCAGTAATGCAAAAGTCAAAATTAAAAAAAAAATGTTCATTGCAACAGTTGTGTGTTTGTGTATGTGTGTTAGACAAGAAATGGAAACAAAGTAGGCTCCACATTAGTTGGAGAGTAAGTAAACAAATTGTGTCACATGAAAGTATTGTGGAAAATGAATATTGATGGGTCTTAAATGATGAATTCAAAGAATTTTGGGAAACATGAGACTTGTATGAACAAAGTCAAGTGAATAGAAGCAGGAAAACTATATATATATATAATGCTTTGGGTTCATCATTCGTTTTTGAAATTCCTTTGTTTTATGTTGTGATTTTTTTTAAAAAATTACCCAGTTTAAAACCTATATACTTGCATTAATTTCCAATACTATTTTCTTTCTCCTTTTCTTCTTTCCACTTCTTTCTTTTTTCCTTTCTTTCCTCCTTCTTTCTTCTTCTATTTCTTACTTCCATGTTTCCTTCATTCCTTCCTCCCTCCCTCTCTGCCTTCTTTCCTATGCTTCTAACTTTTTTTAATGGTAAGATGTAATTATACTAAATATTTGTGAAAGGAGACTGGAATATATAAAGATTACTCTAAAAGTCTTGTTTAAATTCCTACAATTAAGTAGTTCTCCATATATAGTACCAATGACAAGATCAAGCTTTATTTGAACTATGATTGTAACTAGCTAGCTGTAAAAGGATTCTAAGCAAAAAGTTTATTCATAAAAACTGCCAAAAATTTGAATGCAATCTAATTCATACTAGTCACCTGATTCAGTAAAGCATTCTTTTAGACTTCTGGCAAAGATAGGAGACAAAAGTTCCAGCCAAACCTAGCTCTCTCTAAAACTACCTCAAGGACAATAAGAAATTTTATTAAATAAGACAAAGAACAAACAGGATATTTGAATAAAGAGAAACCCCATAATCCAGCCACATCCTTATTCACTCACAAAAGACAGAACAATAAAAATTGGACTATCTCCTCTCCAGCACAGCCAAACTACTTTGAACTAGTGTCAAGGGTTTCCTGACTCCTGATTCTATTTGAAAAACTCATCCATAGCACCAGAAGGGGACAGAGCTGTAAGGCGTTGGTCTGGCAAGGCAGGAGAAGGGGAGGGGAATAGATGTTTAAATAAACTTAATGACTTCCAAACATTCCTGTTTGAAGAACCAGAGCTGAGTAAAAAATTTTGAATTCAAGCACAAGAGATAAGAGAAACATTAATAATGAAAAAGGCAAGTTTAAGAAACTTTAATGGACTTGAATGATGATAAAATACTTTTACACTAAAAAAAAGGGGTAAACATCACTATTACCTCTTCAGAAGGGCACTATTTCTAAGAGATAATGAAAGAATAAAAACATGCCTAGTCAAGGCTGGGATATTTTCATGGAAATTTTTTAAATAATATATTAGGGATGACATGGATTTAAAAAGGAGGAATTAAGAACTTTTCTTAATTGGGGTATTTCAAGAGGACTATTTTAAAAAATAAGCATCAAGGTAGGGATTGAGGAAGGAAGTACCTCATTAATTTTACTGCTCTGTGTCAGGCAAGGAAAAGTTAGGAAAATGTATAGTGCAAAACACAATCAAAAAATATGCAATAAATGTGGCTAAAAAGAAATATAATGAAGGAAGGAGATTTAGAGGAAAGAAAAGGTTAGTCAAAAGCAGAAGAAAAAAAAACAAGAAACAAAAAATTTCTGATTTGGAGAAGCTTGATTCAAAAGTAAGATAGAGATGTATGGACAGCAGACAGACACAATCCTCCTCTCCTCTTCCCCACCCCCATCAGTGATTTGTGATTTGCTTTAGTGCGAGGGGGGGGGGAGAGAATGAGGAAAAAAAAGACAGTTCCAAATGTGCTGATTTCTTTCTTTCTTTCCTTGTTTTCTTTTTCCTTCTAAGGAGGGGAGTGGAGATAAAGAAAATATTTCAATGAGATTAAAGAGGTTAGAGTTAAAACCATCATGCCTCATCTCAATATAAAAAAGGCAGTGTTAACAGTTGTGATTGCAGAAAAGGTTAGAGGAGGGGATTGAAAACTACAGCCTGTATACCAGAAACTTTTTGTAGTGCAAAGCTAAAGTGAAATGTAAGCAGTATTAATGGCAAAAATCCTAATACTACAGGCTCTGAAAGTTCTTTTGTTCTTTGGAAAGTCTTCATGGTGAGTTTTCTCCTGAGTTTTACTCTCATTTGCCAGACGTCTCACTCCCTTAATTGGCTTCCTCTCTCAGATGGCTATCTCTATGTCTCTAAATCTATCTGAAGTCTCCATTCCCCTCAGGATGAAGTGTTTCCTACTGATTCAGTGGCATGTGACATGGTCAAAAAGGATGGAGCAGAAGATAAATTTTCCCTTTGCTGCCTTCTGATATAGGTACATGAGATTCCTCTATAACTGATTACAACTTTTAAACTTGCAACTTGTTCAGGGCCCAGCTATTTAACTGGGCCAGTGGAGAAGCTCACTTGTTTGCTCAGTCATTCTCATTTTTTCTTTTTCTTTTTTCTTTTTTTTTTTGTAGCATTCAAAGTACATAAAAGCATAAACATTCAAAGGAAATCAAAGACAGATGGAAAATCATTTTTAAAATGCTAATTGTTGGAGATATAAATACAATAAAGCAGTTTCTACTCTGAAGCATCTTACACTTTAATAAAGGAAGAAACACATAAAGAAGAACTTAAAAGAGGTGAAGGAGTGAAGAAGTTGAGAGGGTGAGTCATTCTGGAGAATGTCTAGCAGAAATAATGTGAACATGACCAAAAAGCCTCAAAAAATTAGTAATCCTGGTCTAAAAGTCACCAATCTAGGTAGCAGGCCCTAAGATAGAGAATATGCAAAAAGTGTTTCTTCATCATAAGCTAGCATTTAGATGATGTTTAAGGTTTGCAAAGTGCTTGAGAAATGTTATCTCATTTGATCCTCAGAACAACCATATGGGACAAGTATTATTATTATCCCCATTTTACAGAAGCAGAAATTAAGACTGAGATAGGTTAAGAGGTTTACTTACTAGGATCACTATTAGTAAAAGTCTGATTCAGAATTCTTATTTAAATCTTCCTGACTCCAAGGCCAGCACTCTGTACACCTATTTGTTTTTCTTGAAGGTGTTGTTTTTGTTTGTTTGTTTGTTTTGTTTTATTTTGTAGTAACAAAGAACTGGAAGCAAGACAGGTGACCAATGACTGAATAAAATGTGAGTGTAGTGGAATAATATTGTTCTATATAAATCAATGGATATTAGGAATTTGGAGAAGTTTGGGAGAAAAAGTATAAACCAATGCAAAGTAAAGGAAGTGGAACCAGAAAGAAAAATTTACACAACATCCTCAATAATATAAGAGAAATCAACATTTTCCTAGCTGTGTGACTCTGGGCAAGTCACTTAACCTCAGTTGCCTCAGAAAAAAAAGCAAAAACAAAAAAAGGAAAAGAAAAAGAAATCAAGTAAGAAAAAAATCTTCTAATGGCAAATGGAAATATCAAGTACTTAAATCATAGTACCACTTAATTCAGGACTTTAAGAACAAAGGTTTGATTCAGCACACTTAAAAGAGCAGCAAGGAAGTGAACAGTCAGAGATGAAATTGAAGATAAAAAGTGGTATTTAAAGTAAAAGTGCTTTGTCATCTAAACTCTGTCCAATTATTTTTTACCGACTTTGCTCCCAGAATTTTTTTAGCTTTCTTTTTTTTCCCTATAAATCTCTATTCTAAAATTATAATATAATAAAATTTTCTAAGCCTCTTTCAACACGAATGATTCTACACTATAAACTCAATTTCTTATAAAATTTCAGGAGCAACAAAATAGTAATAGCTTTTACTTCAGAATATCATATTATATTAGAAATTCCCTTTTTTGTTTTTTTAAATTTATTGCCTACAGATATTTTTGCTCAGTTTATGAATGTAGAAATTAGACAATATGGTAATATCCAAATTTCTAGTGAAAGAATCTAAGGGGAAAAAACTATCTTCTTCACAATAACAAGAAAATCTGGCTATTTGATATAGTGATTAATAGACCTGTACTAGCCCAAGATACATTGATGTATCTTCTAAAAATCCTTCTGCACTAAGAATATATATTTATACATAATGCATATGTGTATATGTATGTGCATATGTGCATGATTTCAGAACAATTTCATGCACTATGTTGCCCTTAATGTTATTGCTCATGTCCAATCCTTCATTTTCCCACTGGTTTTCTTTGTAAAAGAAATCAGAGTGGTTTGCCATTTCTTTCTCTAGTCCGTTATATAGATAGTGAAACTAAGGCAGCAAATAGACTTAAATGACTTGTCCAGGTCACCAGCTACTAAGTATGTGAGAACAAATTTGAACTCAGATCTTTCTGATTCCAAGCCAGTACTCTATCCACTGAGCCACCTAGCTGCCTTTATGTTGCCTTTGGTATGCAGCAATTTTATTGCTCTTCAACCACTTTAAGGTTGTATTCCTATCAGTACATTAAGGAAACTACTCGCCTCTATTTCTACTTGTTTTTTTTTTTTAATAGTTTTTTCCTATTATATGTAAATACAATGTTCTACATTCATTTTATATGATTTTAAATTCCAAATTTTTCTCTATCTATGAAGATACTTGGATACTAGATAATATACTGAATAGAGTACTGGGCCTGAAATTGAGAAGATATCTTTATGAGTTCAAATCTGGCTTCAGACATAATTTGTATGACTCTGAACAAGTAACTTAATCCTGTTTACTTTAATTTCATCATCTGCAAAATGAGCTAGAAAAGGAAATGTCAAACCACTCTGGTATTTTTGCCAAGAAAACCCCAAATGATGTCATGAAGAGTCAAACACAGTTTAAAAAGAAAAAACTGGACTGAACTAAGAAGAATACTAATTTGACAAATTTTCCTTATTACTATAGTTAGAACTTCAAATACTATATCACATAATAGTAGAAACAATTTACATCCTTACTTTACAACTCAACTTATTGAGAAAAGTTCTACTGTTTTTCCTTGAAATTTTGCTGGCTCCTATTTTGAAATGGATTGTTTTGTTCATTTTAAAGTCTAATTATTCCTATGTTTTTTGGCCTTCTAACAAAAATGAATATTATAGCTTTTTAAAGGGTCTCTGCACAAGTTATAAAAATGAGTTATTTTTATTCTTAATGTTTTATCTTTTAATCTTTCTTAATATTAAACTATTCTCAAATTTCTGATATAAATCTAAGATAGAGTGATATATCTGAGGTATGCTGAAATATTAAATAAAATGTTCTATATTTTATTTATTAGTTTATCAATATTCATAATGATATTGTTTTATTGTCTTATTTCTTTGCTTTGTCTCTCTATGTTTGGAGTATCAGGACTATGTTTACTCAGATATATATAGAGAGCCTTCTTTCCCTATCTTTGAAAGCTATTTGCATACTTCCAGAGTTATTTATACTTTAAACATCTAAATGATTTCACTTATATAAACCATATGTGGTTTTTATTTTTTATTTTTGACTTCATTTGTGATTTATTCAATTTGTCTATCTAAAATCAAACTTTATAGCCTTTATATCCTATTCAACTATTTGGAATATTTAAAATTTTTGTAAATTTTCATTCATGAAAGGTTTCAATCTTGTTGGTATAAATTTTAGTGTAATATTTTGTTATTTTACTTTATACCTCCTTCAATTATTTTGGCTTCTCTTATCATTTTTAATTTTTTATTAATCTACCTTTGTGTCTCTTCTCAGCACTATGTTCAAATTCCTATGTTGCTGAAGCTTTAAAGGAAAGACAGGCACTGAATTCATTTAAGATTTCTTTCATTAACATATGTTTAAGGAGAATACATTTTCCTTTGAAGATTGTTCTGTCTGCCACAAATTTTGTTGTGATATCTTAAAATTATAGTTGTCCTTATTCTTATTATCAACTATTATAATGATATCTAGCATTTTAGTGGAGCTCTAAGCTTCCCAAAGCTCATTAAGATATCTCACTTGATAAGTAACACATTTGCTTATTATTTATATGTTTTGCTCTTTGTTCTACTCATTTTCTGAAATTATAGTTTAATCTTTTTCTATTTAAATTCTTAAAAAAAATTCTTTATGCATATTTCTTTGATTTATTTCCATTATGTGGTTGTAAAAATGATTTAGTATTTCTATTTAATATTTCTATTTTGCATTTATGAAACTCAAATATATGGGTTAGTTTTGGTGTAGTGCAAGAATAGCATACTCTAAGAAAGAACTTATTGGTATTGAACCTAATAGAAATACCATGGTGGGTAATTTTTACATGTTATAATCCTACTTATGCCTTCCAATATTATGCTGAATTTTTACATAGATAACTTTTATAGCATTGTGATTCAAAATTCTGTAAAGGTTTTTAGAGCTAGGAGTTCTCCATGAAAGGGAAAGGCATAAATAACACCTAAATATCTACTGTATGATGTGTGTTTGGGAAGACAATAAATAAAACAGATCTTTCTTTAAAATCTTAGTTTTCTAGTTTGTAAATGATTAATCTCTCATAAAGTTTGACTTCCAGGCCCAGATTTAAATTTGTACTGCTAGAGACTTATTAAGTAAAGGTTAGAACTAAACAAGAGAAAAGAGGCAGAGTGATACTTGGGAATTAATAGATTCTGCTCCAAGCTATGCCATTAACTTAGTCATTTTACCTGACAAATCATTTGATTTCTCTCTAAACAACGAAAATAATGCTTCAAATCAAATTTTGCTATGACAAAGCCAATAAAAATTTGTAGTAAGATTTTCTTCTTGTCTAAGAAAAATTAAGAATTAGTTTGAAGAAGTTTGTAATAATAGAGTAAAAACCTATCTCAGCAACTGTAACAGCAACCACAGCAATAGCAGCTCCAGGAACTCTCAGCCCAGAGACAAGAATAGAGTCAGACAATTGTTTAGAAAGAGATTACAGGGGACCTTGCTGGCATTGAATATAATTGGTGGTCAGTCACAAGGGAGTAGGACCCTGGTCACAGTACCAAAGCAGAGAGGAGAGCTAGTGTGGACAGATGCAGCTGCAGGGAATTAGGGGCACTTCTTTGGTAAGACCAGAGCTCACACCAAGGCAGCAATAACTACATTTCTGCCAACAAAGCATATCTTGGAAACACTGAAAATTTGCTGCACCTCTCCCACCCACCCCCAAACTAGCTATGAAAAAAACAGCACCAAAAAGTCTGAAGTTTGGGACAGTGCTTTCCTATCTCAAGATGAACAGAGCTTAACTTAAGCATAAAAATATAATCAAGAAATAGGCTGGGGAAATGAACAAACAAGAGAATTTGACCATAAAAAGCTTCTACAATGTCAGAGAAGACCAAGACATAAGCCTAGAAAAAGTTAACAAAATAAAAACAGCTACCAAAAAAAGTCTCAAAGAAAAATGCTAATTATACCCAAGCAGACCAAGAATTTGTAAAAGTCTTAAAGAGATAAAATTGTTAGAGGAAAAAATTGAGAAAAGAAATGAGAGTGATGCAAGCAAATTATGAAAAGAGAATTAAAAGCTTAGTAAAAGAGGTACAAAAAATTACTGAAGAAAATTAACACTTTAAAAATAGAATTAGTCAAATGATAAAAGAGATTAAAAAATTCACAGAAGAAAAGAATGCCTTCCAGAAATAATTCAATCAGTGGAGCTGCCCAGTACCTGAAATAATTCAATCAGCAGAACTGCCCAGTTCCTGAAATAACTCAATCAGCAGAACTGCCCCAGGGCAAATTAAAGCAGCTGTCCCACCTTTGCCCTAAACAGACCTCACACCTTTTAAAAAAATGAATAAAAAACCAAAAAGAGCTCTCACCATAGACAACTTTTATGGAGAGAGGGAAGAACAGACCTCAAATCCTGAGGCCCCTAAAGGTAAAGCAACTCCAGAAAAAGCCCCAAAGAGAGACATAAATTAGTCTCCATGTCACAAGGCTTTCTTTGAAGATTGCATAAAAAAATCTTAAAAGAGAGTTAGAAGAAACATGGGGAAACAAAATGAGATCACTGCAAGATAAAATAGAAAAAATGGAAAAAGAATGCAATGAACAAAAACATGTAATTGGTCAATTGCAAAAGGAACTAAAAACAGTAACTGAAGAAAATAAGACATTAAAAATTAGAATCGAACAATTGGAAATGAATGACTCATCAAGACTTCAAGAATCAGTCGAACAAAAACAAAAAAAATGAAAAGATAGAGAAAAACATGAAATATCTCCTAGGAAAAACAACTGACCTGGAAAATAGATCTAGGAGAGACAATCTAAGGATTATGGGGCTTCGTGAAAGCCATGATGAAAAAAAGAACCTAGACACTATCTTCCAGGAAATCATAAAAGAAAACTGCCCTGATATTTTAGACCCAGAAGGCAAAATACTCCTTGAAACAATCCACCAATCACCTCCTGAAAGAAACCCAAAAATTAAGTCCCCCAGAAATATCATGGCTAAATTCCAGAACTATCATACCAAGGAAAAGATATTACAAGAAGCCAGAAAGAAACAATTTAAATATCGGGGAGCCACAATTAGGATCACACAGGACCTAGCAGCTTCTACTTTAAAGGATCGAAGGGCCTGGAATCAGATATTCCGAAGGGCAAAGGAACTTGGATTACAGCCAAGAATAAGTTACCCAGCTAAAATGAGCATTATCTTCCAGGGAAGAAGATGGTCATTCAATGATATAGGAGAATTTCACCTATTTCTACTGAAAAGACCAGAACTGAACAAAAAATTTGATCTACAAACACAGAACACGAGAGAAACATAAAAAGGTAACAAGAAAAAAAAAAACTCTTGAGAACTATATTTATGTTATAGATACTTATAGAATGAGGGTTGATTTTATGAATCTATTATTACATTATGATTATGATATGATTACTGTGATTTTATGATTATTATGATATGCTTATTGTGATTTTATGATTATTATGATATGCTTATTGTGATTTTATGATTATTATGATATGATAAACTGAAAAAGAAATTAGAGGTAGAAAAGGGATAACACTGGAAGAAGAGGAAAAGGAGGTAAAATAAGGGAAATTACATCACATGTAGAAGCAAAGAAAACCTATAATAATTGAGGGGAGAAAAGGGAGGGGAATGAGAATTGGGTTTATCTCCATCTCATCAGATTTGGCTCAGAGGGAATAATAGACGTACTTATAAGGAAACAGGAGGGAAAGGGGGGGGAAAAAGGGGTGGGTGGGGCTCTAAAGGGGAAGGATTGTTTGAGGGAAGTGGTTTTCAAAAGCAAAATAGTAGGGAGGAGGGAAAGGGGATAAGAAAGAGAAAAGCATAAGCTAGGGTAAATAAGATGGCAGGAAATACAGAATTAGTTATTTTAACTGTGAATGTGAATGGAATGAACTCTCCCTTAAAGCAGAAGCAGATAACAGATTGGATTAAAAACCAGAATCCAACAATATGTTGTATACAAGAAACACATCTAAAACATAGAAATACATGCAGGGTGAAGGTAAAAGGCTGGAGCAGAATCTATTATGCTTCAGGTGAACAAAAAAAAGCAGGGGTAGCAATCCTGATCTCAGACCAAGTAAAAGCAAAGATAGACTTAATTAAAAGAGACAAAGAAGGAAATTATATCTTCCTAAAGGGTACCATAGATGATGAAGCAATATCAGTACTAAACATATATGCACCAAGTGGTATAGCATGGAAATTCCTAGAGGAAAGGTTCAGAGAGATGCGAGAAGAAATAGACAGCAAAACTATAATAGTGGGGGATCTCAACCTCCCTCTCTCAGAACTTGATAAATCAAACCACAAAAAAATCACATGCAATATAAGGCCAGGAGAAAATAGACCAAAAAGCAATTGGAAAGTAAATAATTTTATCCTAAAGAATGAATGGGTGAAACAGAAAATTACAGACACAATTACTAATTTCATCCAAGAGAATAACAATAATGAGACAACATACCAAAATTTGTGGGATACAGCCAAAGCGGTAATAAGGGGAAATTTTATATCTCTAGATGCTTATTTGCATAAAATAGAAAAAGAGAAAATCAATGAATTGGGCTTGCAACTAAAAAAGCTAGAGAAAGAACAAATTAAAAACCCCCAATCAAATACCAAACTTGAAATCCTAAAAATAAAAAGAGAGATTAGTAAAATTGAAAGTAAAAAAACTATTGAATTAATAAATAAAACTAAAAGTTGGTTTTATGAAAAAACCAACAAAATAGATAAACCTCTAGTTAATTTAATTAGAAAAAGGAAAGAGGACAATCAAATTGTTACTCTCAAAAATGAAAAGGGAGAACTTTCCACCAAGGAAGAGGAAATTAGAGCAATAATCAGGAGTTACTTTGCCCAACTGTATGCCAATAAATTTGATAACCTAAGTGAAATGGAGGAATATCTACAAAAATATAGATTGCCCAGATTAACAGAAGAGGAAATAAATTACTTAAATAGTCCCATTT
>JAJPUD010003281.1:54127-124200 GCA_023553655.1 Myrmecobius fasciatus | reverse complement strand
AGACAAGATTAGAAGGGTAGCAGTAAACTGGCAAAATATTTTTACATTCAAAGGTCCTGATAAAGGCCTCATTTCTAAAATATATCAAGAATTGATTCAAATATATAAGAATTCAAGCCATTCTCCAATGGATAAATGGTCAAAAGATATGAACAGACAATTTCCAGATGAAGAAATTGAAACTATTTCTGGTCACATGAAAAGGTGCTCCAAGTCACTATTGATCAGAGAAATGCAAATTAAGACAACTCTGAGATACCACTACACACCTGTCAGATTGGCTAAAATGACAGGAAATGATAATGATAACTGTTGGAGGGGATGTGGGAAAACTGGGACACTGATACATTGTTGGTGGAACTGTGAACGGATCCAACCATTCTGGAGAGCAATTTGGAGCTATGCTCAAGAAGTTATCAAACTGTGCATACCATTTGACCCAGCAGTGTTTTTACTGGGCCTCTATCCCAAAGAGATTCTAAAGCAGGGAAAGGGACCCACATGTGCAAAAATATTTGTGGCAGCCCTTTTTGTAGTGGCAAGAAACTGGAAATTGAAAAGATGCCCATCAATTGGAGAATGGCTGAATAAATTATGGTATATGAATGTTGTGGAATATTATTGTTCTGTAAGAAATGACCAACAGGAGGATTTCAGAGAGGACTGGAGAGACTTGCATGAACTGATGCTGAGTGAAATCAGCAGAACCAGGAGAACATTATACACAGCAACAAGACTATATGATGATCAATTTTGATGGACATGGTTCTCTTCAACAATGATGTGATTCAAACCAGTTGTTCTGCGATGAAGATAGTCATATACATCCAGAGAAAGGCCTGTGGGAACTGAGAGTGAACCACAACAGAATTTTAACGCTTTCTGTGAATATTTCCATGCATTTTGTTTTCCTTCTTAGGTTGTTTTTTATTCTTCTCTTTCTAGATCTGATGTTTCTTGTGCAGTAAGATAATTGTATAGATATGTATACATGTATTGTATTTGTCATATAATTTATCCTATTTTGCACGTATTAGATTACCTGTCATCTAGGGGTGGGGGTGGGGGGAAGGAGGGGAAAAGCTTGGGAAAAAAAAGTTTTTGCAAAGGTCAATGTTGAAAGGTAACTCATATGTTTTTTAAATAAAAAGCTTTATATAAATGAAAAGAAAAGAAAAGAAAAGAAAAGAAAAGAAAAGAAAAGAAAAGAAAAGAAAAGAAAAGAAAAGAAAAGAAAAGAAAAGAAAAGAAAAGAAAAGAAAAGAAAAGAAAAGAAAAGAAAAGAATTCCCTAAAAATCAGGATAGGTCAAATTGAAAAAATGTACAAAACTTCATGGAAAGAAGAACTGGCCAAATGAGGGGAAAAAAGAGGTACAAAAGCACACCAAGGAAAATAATTCCTTAAACAATAAAATCGAATAATTAAAGTTAATGGCTTTATAAAACTGATCTGGAAAATGGGTCAAAGAGAGATCATTTAAGAATCATTATACTGTCTGAAAGCCATGATCAAAGAAAAGGCTTAGACATCATATTTCAAGAAACAATCAAGAAAAACATTTCTGATATCTTAGATGCAGAGAGTAAAATAGAAAATGAAAATACCTGCCAATCCCATACTGAAAAAATCTCCAAATGAAAACCCCCATAAATATCACAGCCAAATTACAGAGCTTCCAGGTCAAAAAAGAAAATACTTCAAATAATCAAAAAAAATTCAGTCATTATGGAGTCACAGTCAGGATCATACAAGATTTAGCAGCTTCAACAACAAAAGAGTGGATAGCTTAAAATATATTCTGGAAGACAAAAGAGCTAGGATTATAACCAAGAATAACCTGTTCAGCAAAATTGAGTATAACCCTCCAGGGTTAAAAAAATGATAGTTAATGAATTAAAGGATTTGCAAGAATTCATGAAAAAAAAACAGAGCTGAATTGAAATTTGACATTCAAACACAAGATTCAAAAGCAGCTTAAAAAGGTATATCCAAATAATCATAAGTACTCAATAAAGCCAAATTGTTAACATTTCTATATAGGAATATGACATGTGTAATTCCTAAGAACTTTATCATTACTAGGATTATTAAAAGGAGTTTATATAAATGCAGGTATGAGTGTGAGTCAATTATGTTGGAATGATATCCAAAAAATGAAGGGTAAAGAAAGAGGGATGCACTGGAAGAAGGAGAAAGGGAGAGGCAGAGTAGGGAAATTTTTCTCACTTAAAAAAGGAACACAAGAAAGAGCTTTTACAATGGAGGGGACAAGCTATGCTTGAACCTCACTCTCATTGGGATTTGTTCAAGGAAAGAATATGTTCACACTCAGATGTATAGAATTGCAATTTTCCCAATAGGGAAATTGAAATGTAAAGGAATATCAGAAGAGAGTGGGAGTTGTAAAGGAGAATATGGATTAAAGGAAGCTATAGTTAGACACTAAATTGACTTTTAAGGAGGGACAGGATAAAAAAAAAAGAAAGAGAAAGGAATAGAAGATATTGGGATAGAGAGAAATGCATAGTAATCATAACCGTGAATGTGAATGATATGATCTCACCATAAAATGAAAGTGTATATCAGAATGGATTAAAAAACAGAATCTAATAATATTATTTATAAGAGACAGAATCAATAAATATACACAGAAAATTAAAATAAGGACAGGAGCAAAATCTAATATGCTTCAGTTACAGTAAAAAGAAGGCAGTGGTAACAATTATGATCTAAGACAAAACAAAAATAGAACTAATTAAAAATAATCAAGGAATGACACATGGACAGTATAAAAATAATCAGAATAATCAATGAAATTACATAGAAAATGGAGTAATATCAAAAAATTTACAGCAGGTTTTTTCTGATAAAGACCTTATTTCTTATATATATATATATATGTATATATATATGTAAAACAGGGAGTCAAATTTATAAAAATAACAGCCATTCTCCAATAGATAAATAGTCAAAGAATATGGACAGGTAGTTCTCATAAAAAAATCATAGTTATCTATGGTCATATAAAAAATGCTCTAAATAATTATTGATTAGAGAAAGGCAAATTAAAACTACTCTGAGGTTCTCCCTTATATCTATCAGAAATGATGTATTAGAGGGGATGAGGAAAAATAATTACACTCATGAATTGTTGGTGGAATTGAAAAGTATTCCAATCTTTCTGGAAATGTTGTGTGGGAACTAGCTCTCTGGAGGATCTCAATGGCTGCCTGAGTCCTTGGTCTTAGAAAAGGAGTAAAGAGGCGGGACTCACGTGGATGGTCAAACATGGAGTCCATTTATTCCAAATTCTCTCAGCCTTGTATACCCTACTACCCTTATATAACTATAGCAACATTGCGCATGCATTAACTACATACTGGGCATGCAGGACCACAAAAACAACTTGCTATTATGTGTAGATGACTCTTGCCACTTGGTATCACTCTGCTTCAATTACAACACAGGTTGTCACTGTCCCCAGACTTCACTTAGGGGAGATGGGGAACCGAACCAGACATTGTCAGCAGGTTCCTTCTGGGCTGAAGGGTCTTATACCTCACCCAGAATTCTCCCACTATCTGTGGCTCTCTACAGGAACTACATCCAAAGAACAATAAAATTGTACATACCCTTTGTCTCAGCAATATCACTACAGGTCTGTATACTAAAGAGATCAAAAGAAAAGAAAAATGGCTTATATGTACAAAAAATATATAGCAGCTCTTTTTGTGATGGCAAAGGATTAGTATTTAAATTGATAATTATTAACTGGGGAGTGGATAAACAAATTGTGGCATGTAATTCTGATGATAATATTATTCTGCTTCAAGAAATGATGAGATTTCCAAAAAACATGGGAAGGCTTATATGAACTAAGGATAACTGGAAGATCATTGTGCACAGTAACAACAATGCTGTAATGATGATCAATTGTGAAAAATTTTGTTGCTTTGATAAATATAATTATCCAAGATATTTTCAAAGGACACCTGATTAAAAATGGTATACACTTCAAAAAAAGAGAACAATTCAACTGAGTACAAATTGAAAGTTTAATTTTCTCATTTATTTTTCTTGCTTTTTAAAAAATATGGCTAATATGGAAATTTTTTGCATAATTTCACATGTATAATTGATATCATATTGCTTTGTCTTTTCACGGGGCATGAAGGGGGTTGGAAGGGAGATGGAGAATTTAAACTCAAAATTTAAAAATAAAAGAATGTTAAAAATAAATAATGATTTTTAAAAGTCAAATCACTTAATTTTTCCCATTCTGTTTGTTATCTGTGCACTGAAATACTTGCCCTAACTAATCTTTAGGGACTCTTACAACTCAGAAATTGTGTGAGTTCTCTTGTTTCTCCATGTTACATAACATTGTATTCAGCTTAATTCACTTCCTCTCCTAACTTATTGCTATATTTAGACATCATTGCAATATGGTCTTTAAATGTCAACCTCAATTCTTTATAGGCTTATTTTCTCTGCTTAACTTGCTTTTTTGCTTTTATATATCTTATCAATAGAGTTCATACTATTTAAGATCTTTTTTTCTTCTGTTGCTAATAGTGACCTCTGCTTGACTTCATCTCTTCTTACCTTTGCCTTCCTGATTCAATATTTCCTAGTTTTTCCAAATAGTTTGTTGAAATATTCTACATAAATCCTTCTCTGATACCTCACCATACATAATATAGATGTGAATCTAAGCTTTCTTTTAATATTATGCTAGTGTAAGTAATTTTCTGAAAGGTTTTCACCAGATAAAAAGATTTTTAAGAAAAAATAAAATCTGTCTGCTCCTGAGGATCAGCCTAGGAAATTCCAGAAATGTTTTTATCAGCAGAATTGCAATTGTGATGAAGTCTTTGATCATGGTAACTCATGAAATAAAAAGTATGTATACAAAATAGTCTTAAGTCCCACGTAATTTTTTTGTTATTCTTCTTCAGTGGCAATGGCAAAGGAAAAGTGTCTATAAAAGTGGTCTATAAATGTTAATTGAACTGTTGACACTCTAAATAAGATATATTTATCCAAAAGAAAAACAAATTTGGACCTGAATCATGCTGATATTGCCAATCTCAGAGAGAGAGTGTAGAATTCAATGGTCAGCTCTTTTATGTCTTCAGATTTAATATATAGAGATATAATATATATACATATATTATGTATATGTATATCATATATTATATATAGAGAGAGATGATGATGATACTTTTATATATATTCTTGAACTCATCATCATTCATAGGTATTCAAACTATATCATCCAAACTCCAAATTCCTTTTTCAGAACATAGCCATTTTCATCTCTCAGCCTCATCTTTTTAAGCTGATTTTTTTACCTTCATTTTGACAAGCTAGTTATTGGTTTCCCTTCCTTGGTTTCTCATTTCTTTTAATCTTCCTCTAGCTTCATTTTCTTTACTTTAAAATGCTGTCCCTACAGTGCTTGTCATATACTCTTAAATACCTTGCCCCCTTACCATGCTCTGCCAAAGAATTACTGTGTATTATTTCTACCATATACTTTTTCTGTTCTTAGTTTCATGAGAAAAGCCAATAGGTGGCACAATGGATAGATAGCTGGTCTTGGAGTGAAGAAGACTTGAGTTCAAAAGTCTTGAGTACTAAGCTAGTTGTATGACCCTTAATATATCACTTAACTTTTCTGTGCCTCAGTTTTCTCACCTATAAAGTGAGACTAACAATTGTATTTAATTCTCAAGGTTGTTATAAGATAAAATGAGATAATATTTTTGCAAAGCTTAAAACACTATACAAATGCTAATCCTTAGTATTAATTTATATTGAATATCAAGGTATGAAGTTATACAATTGCACTAAATGGTTCCTGACCCTTGGGCCAACTCTGTCATAGTGCTTCTAAGTAGATATTAAATACTATATAGTCCTAATGACCATATCACCCCCACTCCCCTTTTCTCAAAGAGCTTCAATAGTTCCCTATCACTTCTAGGATAAAATTAAAAATCCTGTCAACTTCTTAAAGGTCTTTACAATCTGGCACCAGTCTACCTTTCCACACTGATTTCACATTACTCCCCCTCATACACTCTACATTCCAGCCAAAGTGTTTTATTTGTTATTCCCTGTATACGACCTTCCAACCTCTCCCTTCCCACCTCTACACAAACTGTTCCCTGTGCCTGAAATACTTACCCTTCAATCAACAAGCATTTATGAAACATGTATTATGTGCCAGGCACTGGGATAATTGCTAAGGATACAAGTTTAAAGAATAAAACAATCCCTAATCATAGTTTATGGCATTATTGGGAGAATATTTTTATGTAAATTCTTGTTTCAGGGAGAAAATTGAGAAGATTAAAAGAACTATGACATTTACTAAAGGTAATTCAGGAGACCTCCTTCTCTCCTCCTTTCTCCTCCTTCCCTTCAGTTTTGATCAGATCTCATTGTTCATATGCAGTGTCTGTCCATAGTAGCATAGCTATTTGACGGATGACTTCTATGGACTGTATATCTTAGTCTGGACAAGAGAAATTCTTCATTCACTTTATTTTTCCTGTGTAGATAGGCAAAAAAAATATTTTACAATATTCTGGATTTTACTTAGAGGGCTCTGCAATTAAAGAATCAGCACAAGAATTTATAAATAGCAGGACTTCATCACCTAAAAAGATAATAATATTTTCCTCATTATATAAATAATGAAATTGAGACATCAGTAAAAGTTTAAGCAACTTACCTATCATCACCTATCCTAAGACTGAACATAGATTCCCTAATTCTGAGTTCATCATTCTCTTCATTATAATATCAAATTGAAAGAAAGAATAAAGATGAGAAAAAGTTTCTTCATGCTAAAGAAAGCTGACTTGACCTACATCAAATTCTGTTGATTCTGAGAAATGGAAAATGTGTGAGAAAAATATGTGGATTGACTATTTCTTAGCGAAGTGTAACCAAGGTAAAATAATCACCTTAAAAGAGGTCAAAAGAGCTCAGAAACCACCTCTGACAACCAACATTTGATCTCCTTGTCAAGCAGAGGGAGGCAGCAGCCAAAAGCAACACTTGTTTGCAGCATAAACTCATATGCAAAGTATCAAGGAAGAAGATGGACTGAAGAGAATATGTGTTATAGCCCCATAAAAAACCAAAAGCTGTGAAAGGGAAAATGAGCCAGGATAAAACTTGAAATGGACTTAAATCATATTTTGCCAAGAATAACTATAGATGAAAATTGAAGACAATGCTTTAATATTGATACATCAATGTATATACTGACTTGGAATTCATTTGCTAACCAGCTACATTCAAACTGACCATCAACTTGTTAAAAGTTGAAATTCAATGCAATGCAATTGACAGACCATTTATTGTTTGCTCTGTTCCAGGTAACTGAAAAAGGAAGCAGTTTCTGTCTTCAAAGAAATCAAAATCTACAGAGAGGATACATTTTTAAAAGTAAATGTGTGTGTGTGTGTTCCTTGTGTGAGCATGAAAGGAAATATAGTTTGTAATGAATAAAATGTAAGTAGATCTGACTTCATTATCAGGAAGACCTGTGTCCAGGTCTTGCCACTGATAAAAACTGTTTGAATGAATCCTACTTAACCTGTGAGTGCTCTAGGACAGTGGTGTCAAACTCAATAGAAATAGGGATCACTAAACCAAATAGCCCTCTGAAGATATACATATATCAACTTAGAAAACCATGTATCAATCCTATTTTATTATTTTTATTTTTAAAATTGATTTTTTAATTTATTTTGGTAAATATTTCCCAATTCCATTTCAATATAGTTTGGACTGTAATCTGGAATGTTGCAGAATGCTGTAGCATGTTAGACACTTCTACTCTAAGAAATTCTTTAAGTATTTAATTTCAGAGAAGTTATATTGGTGGAGGAGGTTTCTCACTGGTAACTAACTCCCTACCCCAGTGAAAATGCAAGTCTAGTCTATATCCATGTAAGTTAAGCCCTGAAAAAAGTTAAGAGTTTTAAAAGAAAAGTAAGCATGAAGAGTATTTCAGGAATGGAGGAGAGCCAGCATAAAGGCATGGACCCATTACATGTGATGTTATGTATAGTGCGCAAAAAAATAAACCAATTTAACTGGAATGTAGTGTTTGTGAGGGAGAATAGTAGATAATCAGGAGAAATACATTGGTTCCAGAGACTTTAAATGTCATGGAAAGGACTACATTTTCTCCTAAAGACAATAAGGTGCCATTGAAGATTCTTCAATAGGACTGTGATGTGATCAGAACTGGTCTTTAGGAACAGCAATTCTATAACTTGTGGAGGGTGATTTGGAGAAGGTAGAGACTGCTGCAAAGAAACTAATAAAATGCTTTTGCAATAATCCAAGTGAGAAGTGATGAGATCTTGGACTAAGATGACTTTGGTGATAGTAGAAAGAAAAGAACAGATATGAAAGATGTCAAAAAAGTAAAATTTTTTAAAAATATGTCAATTGATTAGTTAGAAGATATACAAGAGAATGAAGAATTGGAGATGATTCTTGGGTTAGGAGCTTGAATAACTATAAAACAATGGTTCATTGATATTAATAAGGTTAGAAAGAGTGAAAAGTTTAAGGAGAAAGATAACAAAGTTAATTTTGGATATATTGATTTATATTATGCCTGTGAGAAATGTATAACAGAAAGTTGGAAAAGTGAGAGCTGGCTTTCTATATTTGGTTAATAGTGAACCCACTAAAATTAATGAGATCTTCAAAACAAAGAGTAGAAAAGAAAACCTGGAAGAAAGCCCTGGGGTACACCAAATTTCAAGAGAGCAATGAATATTGCCATCACTTCTCTTCCTTTCAACGTCTTCTTAAATATCTACATTCTAGCTAATATTTTTTCATGCAAATGAAACTGCAGTCTCAAGAGTTACTGCTATTCTTTTAATTATCAATACTTTTAACTAAAAAGATATAGGTACTGATTAATTAGGAGATTATCAAATATAATGGCTTTTTCTCACTTCTCATTCTTCTTGACTTCTCTGAAGCCTTTGTAAACCTATTTATCACTCATCCTTGGTACCATATTCTCTCTGGGTTTTTGTGACATTATTCTCTCCTAATTATCTTCCCACATATATGACTGATCTTTCTCAGACTCCTTTACAAGACTTTCATCTTCCTCAACTGTTTATTAGAGATCCAAATTCAACATGTCAAAAAAATGAATTCATTATTTCCCCTCAAATCCTTTTCCTAATTTCCTCATTCTTTTTAAGAGTACCACCATCCTTGCCTAGCCAATCTGGACCTAAAATTATATCATATTTACCTTTATGGTAAAGGCCTCATTCCTAAAATATATAGAGAACTGGCTCAAATATATAAGAATACTAGTCCTTCCTCAATTGATAAATGGCCAAAAGATATAAAAAGACAATTTTTAGATGAAGAAATTAAAGCCATTAAAGTCATATGGGAAAAAAATCTCTAAAATATTATTGATTAGAGAAATGCAAATTAATACAATTCTGAAGTACCATATCACACTTCTCAGATTGGCTAAGAATGTCAGAAAACTGAAACATTAATACATTGTTGGTGGAGTTGTGAAATGATTTGACCATTCTGGAGAACAATTTGGAACTATGCCTAAAGTCTATAAAACTGTGCATAACCTTTGATCCAGCAGTCCCACTACTGGGTCTGTATCCCAAAGGGATAATTTCAAAAAGGGACAAGGACCCACATGTGCAAAAAATAATGTTTGTAGCAGCTCCTTTTATAGTGTCAAGGAACTGGGAATTGAGTGGGTGTCCATTATTTGAGGAATGGATGCTTAAGTTATTGCATATTAATGTAATGAAATATTGTCATTCCATAAAAAATGATGACCAGACTGATTTCAAAAAAGCCTCTAAAGACATATGTGAACTAGTGCTGACTGAAGTAAGCAGGACCAGGAGAACACTGTACACAGTAACAACAAGATTATGTGATGATCAATTGTGATGAACTTGGATCTTCTCAACAATGTAATAATTCAAGGCAATTCCAATAAATTTAGGATGGAAAATGCCAGTCACATCTAGAGAGAGAACTATAGAGACTAAATGTGAATAAAGGCTTAATATTTTCACCTTTTTGTTTATTTTCCTTTCTCATTTTTTTTTCCTTTTGGTCTGATGTTTCTTGCACAACATGACAAATATGGAAATATGTTTAAAAGCATTGCACATATTTAATCCATGTTATATTGCTTGCTGTCCTGGGGAGGAGGGAGGTAAGTGAGGGAGGGAGAAAAATTTAGAACCCAAAGTTTTACAAAAATAAATGTTGAAAACCATCTTTATATGTATTTAGAAAAATAAAATACTATTTTAAAAAATGTATCACCATCCCCATGTGTATGATGCCATGTGGCTGGTGAAGGACCTCTGTTTTCTTGGTATTAATTATTATCAGGTCAGAATTAGCACAGCAACAGAGAATCAAGTGGAAAATCATCTGTAAACAAAATGTCTCATACCAACTTCCCCTCCACTTAGTTTACCATAAGTGTGGAAGATGATCTTGATGTTGTTTTCATCCTGGTCGAAGAAATCTGTCAACATCACAGAAAACATTTTGTTGAAGAACATGGGAGTGAACACACAACTTTGTTTCACTACATTGATGATTAGAAAAACATAAAAGCATCATCATAAATGTAGAAGCCATGCAAGTATTCTATCATTGAACCACTAGTCACAGTAAATGTAGATAATCTTAATGCTGTGGATAAATTCATTTATCTAAGCAATACAATTTTCAGGGCTGTCCAGAAAGATGAGGGTGAAGTACATATTGTCAGAGCTATCTCAGTGTTTGGGAGGCTTTGAAAGAAAGTCAAAGAGAGAAGAGACAACAAACTGCCTTACAACTGAAGTCTACAGAGTTATTGTGCAGATTATATTATTGTATGGCTATGAAACCTGGACTGTCTATCAGCACCACTTCCAGAAAACTGAACCACTTCCCCTTGAATTGTCTCAGGATGATCTTCAAGATTACTTGGCAAGATAAGGGACTGGACAAGAAGGTCTTCTCTAGAACTGAACTGCCAAGCATTCAAACTATGAACTGACCACATTGTCTGAATATCAAATGCATTTCCCCCCAAAAAAAACCTATTTTACAGAGAATCACACAATTCACATGGTTCTTATAAGTGTAAGGTCTTTTCTTTTGATAATGTCTTGTATTATCTGAACTGGGTAGTCCAGTTATTCCTAAATTGTTTCTCTATTTTCTTGTCAGTTATTTTCCAAAGAGATGTTTCCATTTCCCCCTATTTTTCATTCTTTTGATTTTATTTTATTGCCTCTTGATATCTTGTAGAATAATTAGCTTCCATTTGCCCAAGCCTACTTTTTAAGGAATTATTTTCTTCATTGGGTTTTTTGTACCTCCTTTTCAATTGGCCAATTCTACTTTTTAAGGAGTTTTTTTTCTTCAGTGAATTTTTGTATATGTTTTCCCATTTGGCCAATTCTTTTTGAAGACCTCTTTTTGTCATTAGATTTTTGTGCCTCTTTTGCCATTTGGTCTATTCTGTTTTTCTTAAGGTGTTATTTTCTTTAGATTTTTTGTGCTTTGTTTACCAAATTGTTAACACTTTTTTCATGATCTTCTTGCATCACTGTAATTTTTTTTTGCAATTTTTCCTCTACCTCTATAATTTGATTTTTAAAATCTTTTTGAGACTGAGGCTAATTTAATTTTTTCTTTGACACTTCAGATGTACTTTTGGCTTTATTGTCTTTTTCCAAGTTTGTGTTTTGATCTTAGTCATCATAGTGACTTTCTAAAATTAAGATCTTTTTTTTTATTTGATCATTTTTTTTTGCTGTGGTAATTGGGGTTAAGTGACTTGCCAAGGTTAACACAGTTAGGAAATGTTAAGTGCCTGAGACCAAATTTGAACTCAGGTCTTCCTGACTTCAGGTCTGGTGCTCTAACCACTGTACCACCTAGCTGCCCCCTTTCTAGTCTTCTTACACTTTATTTTGCCCTTATACTATGTAACTCAGCAACACTAGCCTTCTTGCTTTTCTTCAGATCCAAATATTCTCCCTCCTCCCCTCCACTTCCTTATACACAACAAAGACATTACATTGTATATATCTTACAGATAGTTATTTGTCTATTATCTAAGTCTTTAGAGCATGGGTTTCTTAATGTATTGACTTGGATTCTGTGTTGAATCTCCTTTATTATGGTCCAAGTTATTGCAATATTTAAGGCATGAAGTAATGAGGGCTTAAGGTACACTGGTGACAGTGTGTTACACATTTGAAATTGGCAGACCTTGACAACAGCTTGGATATAGGAGGTGAGAGATGAAGAGAAATGATCTGAAAGTTCTCAGCACAGGGGCAGCTAGATGGTGCAGTGGTTAGAGCTCCTGACTTCAGGAGGACCTGAGTTCAAATCTGGTCTCATACACTTAACACTTCCTAGCTATGTGACCCTGGGCAAGTCACTTAACCCCAATTGCCTCAGGAAAGTTCTCAGCACAGAGACAGCAATTAAATCCATAGAAATTAATGAGATCACCAAGAGAAATAGTATAGGAGAAAAGCAGGGGACCTTGGGACAAAACCCTGAGGGACACCTACATTTAGTGGATGTAGCCTGGATGACAGGGAGAAAAAAAAGGAACAGACAAAGAGATAGGAGTAAATCCAGGAGAAAATGATGTCCTGAAAAACCTAGAGAGCATCAAGGAAGAGTGAGTTATGAATAGTGTTCAATGCTCCTGAGAGGTCAAGGAGAATAAGGAATGACAAAAAGGCCATTAGATTTGGCTACATTCATAGCTCCCAATTTATTATGTAGATAAAATGTTTGTAAACCATTGCAGCCCTTTTATTATTTTTCTTACACCAAATCACATACAGTTACTAAACTTTAGGAAATTGTTATATTCAGTGTTGATGTACTTTTCTTTAACTGTCCCCCCATTATTTTTAGTATCAATAACTTATTAAAATAGTCAGATTAGAGAGGTTTTATATAATCTTTCTCATTAAATTTTTTTCTAGCTATATATTAACGTTTCTCTTTCCTTCAACAACTCAACGAATCTGAGTAGTACAGTAAATAGGGTACTGCACCCAGAATCAGAAACATCTTCAGAGTCTTACTAGTGATATGATTCTGAGCAAATTATTTAACCTCTGCCTACTTTTTTTGTCTCAACAGTAAAATGGGTGTATCTTTTATGTTGTTATGAGGATCAAGTGAAATATTTGTAAAGAGCTTAGCACGGTACCTGGAACATAGTAGACACTTAATAAATACTGTTTATCTTCCTTCCTTCTATAAGCTCTAATTACTCTTACTACTTAATGTATTTTAATTAATCTTCCTTTACAGAGCTGTCAATTCCCAAGCAATCCTTAACCTTTGATAGACCCTCTCTTGTAACAATATAATTGAGTACATTGAATAAAACAAACAAATTCCATCAAACCTTTATATTTTGAGTTTCAAATCCAGAATTAAAATCATAGATCTAGAGCTGGAAAATACTTTAATAACTATATACTTCATCTACTTCCACAAAGAGAGAAACTGAGTTTTAGAAACATGTAGTAACATCCAAATTCAGAAAGAAGACAAAAAGCCAAACTAGGATTCCAACCCAGGTCTTCTCACTTTAAACCAAATGATCTTTCTTCTTTAACATGATGCTCCAACAAACCTGCTGACTTTTCTGCCATAGGTACGCAGAGTTGATGACATATTAAAGCAGTATTCTCAACTCCCTGCCCTGTGCCATGTGATTATTTAGAAAAGCTTGTAGAGACACATACAAGTCTGAGGAAAGTCATTTAAACACCAATTCCCTCTTGTATATAAGGAATATCCATGACCTTTGTCTGCGTTTTAGACGGTGTCAAAAATACACAAACATCTTCCAAAAATCACTTATTCTATTCTCAATACATTCACTCAAACACACCAGTGAAAAATATTTATCTTGATTTTACGTCAGTAGTATACACATTTCAGAAAGCTGGCTCCACTATTATATCCTTTCTTATATATACACAGTATTAATCTTTACAGTGTCTCTGCACTACATACTAATCCTAATATTTAAAGGTACAAAGGAAACATTCTTATATCCTTAAAATGCCTTTTGAAACTGAAACTGGTAGTCAAGCTTTAAATAAAAAAAAAAAATCTTGCATTGAGTCTTTGCAAAGTGTTTTCTTTGCCAATGAGACATTTTAAACCCTGCACCAATAGCACATAGTTCCACCAAGAGCCTGTATCTATCTACTAGAGAGAATACTTATATTATCTTCATGGTTCTGTTTGGAGAAAAAGGGCTTTGTTCTAATATTTGGGTTCAGAAATGTACTAGGTAAGTACATTCTGATGGGATAAAATGAACCCTAAATGGCCCAGTTCTCAGAGCTTTGCTACACCTAGAGCATTCTCTCACTCAGACTGACGTGCTTCTGTTTTGGAAGAGGGACCAAAAGATTAACAGGGGTCAAGAACAAGGTCAAGATTTCATTGCAACTAACTTCTCTCAAAGCACAAGCTCATCCTAAATATTGCCTCATTTCCATGTAATATGGCCCAGATATGGAATTGCTGTTCATATTGAACTTCATGGTGGTATTTTACCTATTGTTTAAAGATATGATTTCTCACTCACCTTTTCTACCTTTCCTCTGAGATTGGAGGTAAGAGAGAAGGCTCCCATACATAGCGGAAGAGTTAGGCTGACTTTTTATAAGAGTTATAGAGTGAAGACTGGGAAAGGGCAATATTCCATGTAATTAGGACAAATTCCCAATGAGGACAAATTATTTCAGGTATTAGTTGACTATTTTCCCATTCTTGGAAAGATTTGATGATAATATTCATACACCAAGAAGAAATTCATGTTAAAATTATTTTTTGTAGACTTGCAAGTGTCTCCAAATTTTTCTAAATAAATTCTTGGTACTAGGTAAAAAAAAATAAGAATTTCATAAGGATTTTCTCCCACATAGCTTTTCAAATTTTTGCAACAAGTCCTTTATTAGCATTTCCTAGGTATATAATTGAAGTAGGAATAGAGAATCATTACAGTATTATTTGAGAATTATTTGAGAAATTGTAATACTGGTGACTACTTTGAAATTTATAGATTTATAATTTTTTTAAATCTCAATTGTTTTGCTTAGCACAAATGATTATTATATATATGGCCTCTTCAGTATACTGAGATGGCAAATAATAGCAGATTTGTTGGTTCCTCTGGTAGGCAAGGTAGCAGCTTCTTCTAAGACATAGTATAATGGCTAGAGTCCAACTGTTAGAATCAGGAAGACTAGGATTTAAGTCTAGCTTCAGACGCTTATTAGTACTATTTTACTATTACTTATTAGTATTATCACTAATAACTGTGTGTAAGTTGCTAAACTTTCAGTCACATTTTCCTTAAGTATATTTATTATATAAGTTTTCTTGAAATGGAAATTTCTTATTCTATATTGAATCCTCTCCTATGGCATGCTGTGCTTGAGTGAAATATATTGAAATTATTTTATAGATCTAGAAAAAATAATAACAAAATTCATCTGGAAGAAGTTTTAAAAGATCAAGAATTTCAAGGGAGTTAATGAAAAAAATGCAAATGAAGGTAGCCTAGTTGTGCCAGATCTAAAACAATATTATAAAGTAGCAGTCATCAAAATCCTTTGGCACTGGTCAAGAAATAGGATAATTGATCTGTGGAATAGACTAGGTTCAGAGGACACTGACTATAGTAATCCAGTGTTTGACAAACCCTCAAACCCCAGGTTTTGGGATAAAAACTCACTATTTAACAAAATCTTTTGGGAAAATTGGAAACTAATATGGCAGAAACTAGGCACAGACCCACACCTAACACTCTATACCAAGATAAGGTCAAAATGGATTCATGATTTAGACATAAAGAGTCATAGTATAAACAAATTAGAACAACAAAATATAACTTATCTCTCAGATCTGTGGATGAGGAATTGATTTGTGGCCAAACAAGAACTGGAAATCATTATTGAACACAAAATAGATAATTTTGATTATGCTAAATTAAACAGGTTTTGTATAAACAAAATTAATGCAGACAACATTAGAAGTGAAGCAATAAACTGGGAAAACATTTTTACATTCAAAGGTTCTCATAAAGGCCTCATTTCTAAAATATACAGAGAATTGAGTAAAATTTATAAGAACTCAATCCATTCTCCAATTGATAAATGGTCAAAGGATAGGAACAGATATTTTTCATATGAAGAAATTGAAACTATTTCTAGTCATATGAAAAGGTGCTCTAAATCATTACTTATAAGAGAAATGAAAATTAAGATAACTCTGAAATACCACTACACACCTGTCAGATTGGCTAAAATGACAGGAAAAGATGAAGATGAATTTTCGAGGGGATGTAGAAAAACTAGGACACTGATACATTGTTAGTGGAACTGTGAAGGGATCCAACCATTCTGGAGAGCAATTTGGAACTATGCTCAAAAAGTCATCAAACTGTGCATACCCTTTGACACAGCAGTGTTTCTACTGGTCTTATATCCCAAAGAGATATTAAAGGAGGGAAAGGGACCCACATGTGCAAAAATGTTTGTGGCAGCCCTTTTTGTAGTGGCTAGAAACTGGAAATTGAATGGATGCCCATCAATTGGAGAATGGCTGAATAAATTATGGTATATAAATGTTATGGAATATTATTGTTCTGTAAGAAATGACCAACAGGATGATTTCAGAGAGGCCTGGAAAGATTTACATGAACTAATGCTAAGTGAAATGAGCAGAACCAGATCATTGTACATAGCAACAATAATATTATATGATGATCAATTCTGATGGACGTGGCTCTTTTCAACAATGAGATGATCCCAGACCAGTTCCAATGACCTTGTGATGAAGAAAGCCATCTACACTCAGAGAAAGAACTGTGAGAACTGAGTGTGGATCACAATATAGCATTTTCACTCTTTTTGTTCTTGTTTGCTTGCATTTTATTTTCTTTCTCATTTTTTCTCTTTTTGATTTGATTTTTCTTGTGCAGCAAGATGATTGTATAAATATGTATGTATGTATTGGAAAAATTAACATATTTTTACTATATTTAACATATGTTGGATTACTCGCCACCTAGAGGAGGCAGTGGGAGGAAAGGAGGAGAAATTGGAACACAAGGTTTTGCTGAAAATGCTGAAAAAGTGTCCATATATACATATAATCTGAAAATTAAAAAGCTCTAACTTAAACTAATAAAATAAAAATAAATAAATCAGTTCTTTATTTCTTACATCACAGCAAGTATTTCAACCCATTCACATCTTATCTGAGAGATTGTCTATGAAAGTTTCTTCCCAATTTTCTTCATTCCTTCTATTACTGGCCATATTGGTTTTATTCATAAAAGAAAATTTTAATTTAAAATCATTGAAATTATCCATGTTATACTTATATACACATATGTAAGTATATACACATATACTTATATACTTTTATACTTACCATATTTAACATATATTGTATTACTTGCTATCTAGGGGAGAGGGTGGATGGAAAGGGGGGAATTGGAACACAGGGTTTTGCAATGGTTAACGTTGAAAAATGTCCATGCACATCTTTTAAAAATTAAAAAGCTTTAATAAAAAATAAAATTAAATAAAAATATATATTTTTAAAAAGAGATTGTAGTACTGATATGTATGGTTTGCATAGAATACTATTAATAAAAGAAATCCATAGCCAGCTAGTATTGTCCTATTTAAATTTGAACCCTTTGTAGAGAAGTCCTCACTGCTACTAACTATGCTCTTTGCAGTTACCTCATGTCAGGATACTCTTGTTCCTAGAGGCAATGGGACATGTGTTCCATCAAGCAGGACTAGGGAATGACCTTCCTTTAAAAAAAAAAAAAAAAAAGGTATTAGTTTTTTTTTTCCTCCAATTCTGTTGCGAAATCTTGACCTGGACACAAAATACAAGATTAACATTTTTCCTCCCTTTCATCTCTGAGCTTTTATAGTTCCTTTTACCTTTAATGTGGTCTGATTCTAACTAAAAAATTGCATTTTGGCAACTGACCCATTAAACTTATCAACCATAGAACAAGATACAGTTTGCAATAAATGTTTTACTTTTGTTTTATTTCTAATCACTTAGAGGAGTTCTTTAGGTTCACAATTCTAGATTTAGATTTGTTGATCCTGGGTTTTTGTTACTGATTTACAATGTCAGTAACAAAGGCAAGAGACACTAATTAAATCATGGTGAATCATGGAAGCAATTACAGTAGATAATTTTTAATACAATACAGTCTGCTTCTATGAAGCAAGAGTGAGTAAACTATTTTAAATAAAGCTTTGTAGACTCAAGTGTGGCATATATAAGCAGCATAGAATTGTTTTAACTCTGACATAGGCAGACCTGTGTGGAGTTTTCTGATGCCAAACTTGTTTTAAACTTTTCTTTCATGTGAAATTTAAAACAAATTTTAATGTCTTTGGAAATGCTTTTAAGACAGAGGCAGTTGCAGACAGATGCTTTTAAGATACAAATGCAGACACAGAAAGAGACAGACAGACCCATACACACATACAAACACACACACACACACACACACACACACACACGCACACTCCCTCATACTGGTGAACTTTAGAATAATATCAACCTCCTTAAAAATAATTGTGATACTTATCTTTTACCTAATAACTGGGTATCCAGTTAATGTACCATAGGTAAATTTTAAAAGTTCATTGCTGTTTAAATTATATATATCTAGTGATACAAAGTAGCAGTGTGATAGAATGAAAATTATTTTAACATTCTACTTCTGCCTACACTAATATGTTTTTTTTTTCATATACTGGAAAATCCTAATAAAATAATTGTTGTTTTACAAGTTCATTTGCTTGTGTATCAAAATTTTTGGAAAATTAGTTACTCCTAAATGCACTGATAATAACTTGATTTTTTCCTTATTAAAGACAAGGACCCTCATGCTCACATATTTTGTTTTTACTTTTAATAAAGTATTCTCATAAAATACCCCTTTCAAAATAAAATAAAATAGTAGCTGTCAGGTCTTATAGAATTCTTATTGTAGCTTCATGATATTTAAGTTTTTTTCTTATTGCTTCCAATGTTTTCTCCTTAAGTTGGAAGCTTTAAAATTTGGTTATAATATTCTTGTTAGTTTTCTTCCTGTAATCTCTTTTAGGTGGTGATCAGTAGATTTTTTCCTATTTCTATTTTGCCTTCTTATTCTAGAACTTCAAAGCAATTTTCTTTGATAATTTCTGCTCATTATATTAAGATTCTTTTCTTGATTGTACCTTTCAGATAGTCCAATCATTCTTATATTGTCCTTCCTCAATTTGTTCTCCAGATCAGTTGTTTTTCTGATGAAATAGTTCACATTCTCTTCAATTTTTTCCTTCTTTTGATTTTAAGTTTTTTTTATTACTTTGTGTCTTTTCACATCATTAACTTTCCCTAGCCCAATTCCAGTTTTTAAGGAATTTTTTTTAAGTTTTTGATTCTCTGTTGCCAGTTGGTTGACTTCCTTTTCCTAATTCTCTGGGATTGTTCTTATTTTTTTTCTAATTTTTCCTCTATTCCTCATATTTGGGTTTTAAAGTCCTTTATAAGTTCTTCTAAAAAACTCTTTTTTGAGGAATGGAATCATTTGATTTCTCTCATTGAAAAGGGAATTACTTTTTAAAGTCTATTATCTTCCTCTGAATTATGAACCCAAATCTACTCTATTACCCATAGTAGTATGGTTGCGTTCTTTCTCTTTTGCTTACTCATTTTTATTTTATTTTGCTTTTAGCAGTTATTAATATAATCAAGTTCTAGTCCTAAAGTATGAAAAATGTCTCAAGATTCTTCTTACTATTGTTTTCTGGGTTCTGTCCTAGGACTCCACATTGAGCACTCCTCTCCACTCTTAGGTCTCAGCTAAGACCCCCCCATCCCCACCACTAGCTACAAGGTCCTGCAAATGCTCTTACTCCCTATGGTCCCACTAATGACTATAAACTATCCTTTCTACCCTGGTATTAAATCCAGAGACACTGGTCTCCTTACAAGTGCCCACAGCCAATAGAGTTCCTATTCCTCTGCTACAGCACTCACCAGGCATATGCTAGCTCCTTCTCCCTCAGAGCCAGAACCTGGAACCTCATCAAGTCAGTACCATTGTTTCTGTCTTCCCTTGTCAGTGGAAGATCTTTCAATCCTCTCTTACTCAACTCTCCAGAAGTTGTGTCCCTTTTCCCATACACACAATGTCCATAAGGTAAAATGCTGAGACTAAGGGTACCTCCCAGATCCAGCTGCACCCAAGATTTATTGTTTGTTCCTTCTGTAAAGTTGGTCTGAAGGTGTTTTCACTTCACTCTGGTCCAATCTCTTCTCCTGGAAGCAGAGTTTTCTTGGAGTCTTCTAAATTTGTTTTAGGAGAACAATTGCTTTTGCTTCCAATCTTGTTTATTTTTGTTGCCCTATGTTCTCTCTAAGTGATGGTTTATCTTTTTTATGATGGAAATGTGAAGAGACAAAGGTTTTCTGACATACTTTGCCATCATCCCAGAATTCTCTCTAAATTAACCTGATAGCTCAATCAACATTATAATAAATATATAGGTGACATCAAATTTTATTATTGGTATGGTCTAGACATCAACAAGGGATTTCTCTCCAATTATTTGTTTTCCTAATTTCTGTAAAGAGTATTTCATATTTGCATTTCTATAAATCCTGTCAGATGTTTTATGTGTTTTTGTGTTCATTTTGAGTGGACTTTCTCTTTTTCCTAGTTTTAATTATCAATATACAGAAAAGCTGATGATATTTATGAATTAATTTTGTAACTCTAACCCTACCTCAAATCTTCCTGTCATCTTGAGTATACCAATAGAACATTCAGACAAGCTATCAATAGACAATAGGTCTATTGGTGTAGCAGCTCATCTTTCTGTATCGCCTTGTGACCGGTTCACATTCTAATTCAATCATCTGTTTCTTCAAGGCTGTCCTTTATAATACTTATAATATATACTTCCTTGCTTGTATGCTAAAATATGTGTTAAAATACACCCACATGTTCTACTGAATCATAAAAAATATGGTCACCCAGAACAATTGTCATCCAATTTATGATGATTACTATTATCTTGTTATTTTAATGGTTGTAGCAGTGAATATGAAATGGAAATTAATGCATTGTGAAGTAAGGGGAAAAGAAAGCATCATTAACTATACATGATGTATCTATCCCAAGAGATTCTCAAATGGCATTGAGAAGCAGGAATTACTATAGGGAAGAAGCAAGCTTTTTTTATTGGCATTAAAGGTCACTAAATATCATAATGCTGATTATGTCTCTACCAAAGAGTTACATGTTTCCTAATCTGGAACTGTCTCTACTATATTTTATTCTCTACTTGGAGGAGGAAATCTGTTCACAGAGATGAATAATAATAATAAATAAAATGTTTAATGTGCTCTTCAATGGAGCCATATAATGTGTTATAACAGAACTTGTCCATAGTGAAAGTATTCATATCTTAAGTCTATTTCATGCACAATTGTAATTTGCTCACTTAAATACTGCCATCTGCACAAAAGCATTTTCAACAAATGAGCTGCTGAAATTTCTTTTTTTATTATTATATTTCACATTGTTGCATTGACAAAATACAAAGATATATAACTTGCTCCAGTGTGATCTGTCAAGTTCATTTTTCTGACAGTTACAAGAAGGGCCTGCCTATTTCTCAAGGCTGCTATATGTATTTCTTTGACTCTTAGGAGTAGTTGCACAACACTGACTAGAACCTAATTCATTAATTTTTTACAGTTCCTCCCAAGCCTTTTCATATATTAGGATACTCTCAGTGTGTAATAAATACTTCCTATATATCACCTTAGCAGGTATTACTCATCTTTGCTACTGTACCCCCCAAAAATAGAATAAGTAGATCTTTTTCTCAAATAATGTGAAAATAACTCTTTAAATATATTAATATATTAAGGGGAAAATGAGACTTATGACTTTGAATTTAAATCCAAAGAGCAAAATTAATCAATGGATAAACACAATAATAGTATTTTGGTCTCCAGTAGGTGAGACCCAATAAGTAGTAAGCTATTGAGCATAAAATCATGATTGTGTATCCTAATATTAGTGTGGATTCCCACCAATACCGGGTGGAAAAGACCAGCCATACAACTTGAATGAGCAGATAATCATCAGTCAGAGGCTATTGGGTGGTACATTGGATACAATGGAATTTACTAGCTAAGGTATTTACTAGCTATGTAATTCTGGATCATTAGCAACTTCTCTGAGTCATTTTCTTTATCTTTAAAACAAGAAGATTGGACTTGAATGTTTTCTAAGATCCCTTCGAACTCCACATCTATGTCATTTCAATTATAATGCTATTGGTAAGATGGAAGATGGTGAGAGAGATATAATGCCTATTATACACTAGACATTGTGCTAAGTGGTTTATAAATATTATTTCACTTGATCCTCACAATAAACCTTTCAGGTAGGTGCTGCTATTATTCCCATTTCAGAGTTGTGGAAATTGAGGCAAATAGAGCTTAAGTGACTTGCCCAGAATCACCCAATTAGTATCTAAGGCTGAATTTGAACTTGGTTCTTCCTAACTCTAGTGGCAGTTAGGTGTTACAGTGGCTAATGTGCTAGATCTGAAATCAGGAAGATTCATTTTCTTGAATTCAAATCTGACCTCAGATATATACTAGCTTTGCAACCTTGGGCAAGTCACTTAAATATGTTTGCCTCAGTTTTCTCATCTATAAAATGAGCTGGAGAAGGAAGTAGAAAACCACTCCAATATCTTTGCCAAGAAACTCCCAAAAAGCATTACAAAGAGTTGGACATGATTTATTTTTGTTACTCTATGTTCTCTCTAAAGTTTAGAACCTAGTACTCTATCCACTGTGTCTCCTAGCTGCCTAAACTAAGATGATTAGGCTTTATCATCTGCCCTAACATTGTACCCTAAGTTCCACCAGACTATATCAAATTCCTTAAAACTATGCCTTCCAAACCCTTCAAACAATATTATCTTACCTAATAAAAAACTACAAGGCCTCCCAAGCACTTGCTAACTACCCTGCAACTGTGAGGAACACAGTTCCATCTGCCCTTCAGCTGGATCCTCCTAACATGTCTCTATCAATTATGTGAACTCCAGAGCAGAGATTGTCTCTATTTCATAATTTGTATATTGTTTGAGAAATATTAAGTGATTAATTATTTTTCATATATTCTGGACTTATTGATCAGTATAGATTATTCAAGGAAATAATAGAAACTATGGAACATATAACTGTCACAGCTTGCAAAAATTTGGTACACACTCAGCAAGATATGATTCGGTGGTTAGAACCATACACCAGAAACTCACTATCTTTAATAAACTAATAGACAACAAATCCCTGTACTACAAACACAGGTTTCAAAATAACTTTCATAATTCAGCAAATACATTTTACTGGAATTGGAGCATTTTTCCAGACAAAACTGCTGCCCACAATCATCTGGACACAACATTAATCCATAAAAATTTAAGAGCAATGTTTTTAATACTTGTTGCCATGTCAAATACTCAAAATTGCCAAGCTAAATTGAATGAAAAGTTTTCAAAATATAGACGCCTTAAGCAGAAGAAACCAAAACTGTGTGAGAACAGGATGAAGTACATATCCTCCCTGTGGGCTTGTCTGCTACTGGACTTGTTCTGAAGATGAATTCAATGAGACTACAGAAGATGAGCTGACATCAAAATACTTTTATTCAGTTACAAAAAAAGTCATTTTATCCTTCAATGCAAGGATCTGAAGAAATTTCAATAAAAAAAGAAAAATAATCAGATATCAATTGTCTAGGATTATTCCATTTTTACTTTAAAAATTGGTAATATCATTATTAATAATCATAAACATTACTAGCACTTATTTCATGCTTTGTGACTTATAAAGCTCTGCCTTCCTAAAAGTCTTGTGACATATAAAACACAAAGAATATTTCTCCTCTTTTATTGATGAATACACTATTGACCTCCCAAGATTTATTCAGTCATATAACTACTAAGTATCAGTGAAGGAATTTGAACTTAGTTCTCTTCACTCCACTTACAGAATTCTTTTCACTATTTCTTGCTGAAAGATTGTGACTAAAAACTGTAAGCTCCTAACAGAGTTGTGAGACTATAAGTAGGTCATATTTTAAAGCAGGTAATAATTTCTTCCTGTAGTGGTCTTAACATGGTGCAAACCATATGGTTGGAAGCATATATGAGGTTCTCCTGATGAAATTCAATAATATTCATTTGCTATGATGGCTCTCTGAGAACAAAAAGATATCTAGGGACCATATGACTGGTTCTCTTTTCTTAAACAATTAAAACTTACCAATACAACATGCATCTCTACATCTAAAATCTTTTCTGCTTTAATTCTGTTAAAACTGAAACCAGATATACAAGACAATTTATGTTTAAAAGAATGGCAAAAAGGTGTTTTGGCTTTCCTGGGAGTGGAAAGAAGTAGTTTTCATTTGTAATGAGGAAAAGAAGAGGATCAGAAAGTATAACTAATAATGGAGAGGAGACACTGTCTTCAATTTGGTTTCTGTTATAGGTCTAACAAGGACAATAATCTCTGGCCTAAAAAAATTAAATAAAACAAAATGACACTTTAAATCAAAGAAAAATAGGAAAATAATTTCCTATAAATATCAGTATATAATTATTACATGATTTATTTTGATAATCTTCCCCAAAATGATGGAATGATATTTGGGGAAAGTTTTTTAATAATAGGACAAAAAACCTATTATTGAATTTCTTATATCTGGCACTACTCCCTATCCCTATTCCTAGTTCTATTTAGTCTAAATGTTGAGTAGGAAAATTCTTTGGAGCTATGCTGAGAAGCAAAAACAACATTGATGGTGGTAATATAGAAAAGGAAGTTAAAGATATTTGATAGATCATTATTTTAAAGGAATGAATAAATGTGACCCATTGGATTGCTACAGATATCAAAAGGAAGAGTTAGGGAAGTCATATTATGGTCTCACATTATCTTGGATTTTTTTTTGCTTCTATTGAAAGAAGTTTAATAAAAATTGAATTCAAAATTAGAAATAAAGTATTCTCTCTTCTTCATTCCTAATCATCCTAATACAGGTGCCTTGAGGGCATATAACAGATATTATTCATCTTTTTATCCATTAAAGTTCTTTTTCTACAGTTAATACTTAATATTTGTAACTGGATGAATGGAAAATTACAAATTAATGAGAGGTTTTATGAACCTAGTATTTCATAGTTCACTGAATAAACCAAGAGTTATGTTTAATGACATCTTTCCTCTCACCTCCCAAAAGGGGCTTCTGGTTTACATTTTGCCTGTCTTCTCCTTCATTTTCTATATTATGTGCTAAATAGGCATGAATCAGACTAGTTACAGAAAGTGCCTGCTATAAAAATGTTTCTCATAGATTAGAATCTATTATTTACATTGTGGTGAGATATTTCCATTGTATGATTCTTCTTTGGTCTCTGGTATACATTCATAATCAAGGACAATGCTGAGCTTGTGTCTTGAGGCTGCCTTGAGACTAATTTGCTAAGGTGATAAATCTGCTTAGCAGATGTGCAATAGTTATTTCTTTAAAAGTTATTTCATGAACTAGAATCAATATTTTCCCCTAGGAATGAAAGTAGACAATATAACCTGTAATGTAATGAGCTGCTGGCTTTATTCCACTTTCTACTTTGATCTTAGACTGAGATTACTTGATAGAATAAAGGAGAAAAGAAAATTGAAAATTTAGACTATCACAAATAGCTGTGGTTTATATTAAAGTTACTTTGGACTTTGGCATAAACTTTGTTCTACTGATTTCCTTTTAGTTAGCTCCATTTACAGTCAGATTCTTAACCTGGGGGTAGCTAATTGGTATAGTAGATAGAGCACTATCCCAGAAATCAGAAGTATCTGAGTTCAAATCTGGCCTCAGACACTTAACACTTCCTGACTGTGTGATCCTGGACAAGTCACTTGACTCCAAATGTCTCAGAAAAAAAAAAAAAAGATTCTTAACCTGGTTTTTGTGAACTTGAATAGGGAAAAATTGAACCTTTATTTTTGCTAGCCTCTAACTAAAATTTAGAATTTCCTTCATTATTAATATGAATTTTTTTTGAAGAGGGATCCACAGGCTTCACCAGGATGAGAAAAGTGTTTGTGATACACACAAAAAGTTAAGAATCTTTTATTTGCAGTCAGTATATCATAGTAAATTGAGCATCGGACCTGAAGCCAGGGACATCTGAAATCAAATTCTACTTTTGATTCATAGGAGCTGGATGAGCCTATGCAAATTAAATTCTGCAGTACTCTAGCAACTTCTCAAAACATAAGATACAAAGAAAATGCCAATATGAATGGGTAGAGGCAGTTTCCTCGCGCAAAAATCCTCTGCACTAGTGAAATCACAGGACTACTCCCCATTTCTGTCCCTAGTTTCATTTAGTCTATATTATAGGTTGAGTAGGAAAATTCTTTGGAGCTATGCTGAGAAGCAAAAGCAATATTGAAGATGGTAATATGGAAAGGGAAGTTAAAGCCATTTGATAAATTACTATTTTAAAGGAATAAATTTGCACAATGAAATCCAAATGTGACACATTCCCTAGCATACTTCAAAGTGACTATATACAATAGAAGAAGGAAGTGCATTTCGGACATCAATCACATCTAGTAAACTGATGTAGCTCAAATTTCAAGTGCCACCTGGTGGTTTGCATAAATATAGCACTCTATATGAGCAGCTTCAAGTTATTTCTCCCATGGAGAAATGACTAGACTTGTTCAGGCATGTGAGCATGTGCCATATGTCCCAAATTTTTATAAAGAAAAATTTCTCTGAAATGATTTATATATGGAAAGAATAAATGAAATACTTATGTAATCTGTTGCCAAATATTGTACATATTTACTGCCTTTTATTTCCATGACATCTTTCATACCTTTCCCTTCTCACAACTCACCAAAAAATGACCTTGATCAAGCCTTCATTACATCTCATCTAAACTATTGCTTAGCTTTTTTAATGGGAAGTTTTGCTTTCAGTTTTCCCATCATCAATCTATCTTCCTCAAAACTGTTAAAATAATCTTCTTAAAGTAAGGGTTATATATTTGTTCAGGAATCATCAATAGCTCCAGTATTGGATAAAATAAAAACTCCTTGACTTGATATTTAAGGCATTTGACAATCTCTCCATAACCCACAGTTGTAGACATATTTTTTCAATTTTCCCACACTCACTCCATTTTCCAGTCAAACATAAATTCCTGAACTCATTTGTCATATCCTGAGGCTGTATCTTTTCACTGGCTATCTCTCGTATACTATCTCCTCTTCTGAGAACCACTAATTTCTTTTGGAAGTTCATATTGTATGCCATTTCATATAGGAAGCCATAATTACTACCCTAATTATCAGTGTTCTCTCTCTCCTTAAATTATTTTGGATTTACTTGATTTCATGTTATATTCCTCAGCAAAAATAAGCTCTTTGAAGGCTGAAAAATTGTCTTCTTTTTTTGCCTTTGTGTCTTTAGTGCCAAACATGGTAATATAGTAAGTGATTAATAAATGTTTGTTGGAATTTAAATTGTAGTAAACTACTTGGATGACAAAATCAATTGATTTTGTCCTTTGCGCTTCAGAATGTTGCTCTCAACAAAAATTACTATCTTTTTCAGTCCTGATGGCTAAATATTTCTATTATTTTGGCAATGTATAACTCTGTATACTTTCCCTAATATTAATGCTCAGAGAGTCACAAAACAAGGTAATACTTACTGTGATATATTTCAAGGAATCTCTTCTAATTTTGGTGCACATAGAAAAATCTCCATATTTTAATAATTTTCATTCCACATACCAAATATTTTTCCTATATTGTGTTAATGGTAAATTGACATAAAGAAAAGATCATTGGATACATAAATTAAAAACCTAGCTTTGATCCATGTTTGTTAGCCAAATGATCATGAGCAAATCACTTATCTCATTGGCTTTCAGTCTCCTTAGTTGAAAGATGGGAATAATAATTGTACTACGTGGATCATGAGTTTATTGTCAGAAAAGTACTTTGTACATCATACAGGTGAAATATTATTGGATCTAGTTGGTTGTCCATTCACTATTTTCAAACCTAGTAGTTTATGACAACACCTTCTCACCTCTCAGAATTTTAAAAACTCCAAATATACAAGAGCAATTAATTATATGATCTGTACGCTATAGAGGACTATCCACACATTTGATCACCTGAAGCTATCTAAAAAAGTAACCTAATTTAGTGTTGTCAGTCATTAGTATCTAGAAAGCATTTATTTTAACCACTTCTTTTTCTCCTTTCAGTTGCTTGAGAATCCTGCTATTGTCCATTCTCTGTGTGTGGCCAGATCAATGGACTGCTTTGCCACAAACAGCACTTTGATGTGGGTAGACTGGCCGAATTCCAGGATTTTACTGCTAGTGATCCTGTAATGTTATTTAATATTCAGTACCTGAACTTCAGCCCAATGTAATCTGTGAACAAGACCAGCTGTAGAATTTGATTATCTGTGGGAATTTCTTCCAGTTGGACTTTGCAGAACATTTTCCATGACAGTTGTGACTGTATTAGGTGAGTGTATCTCTTCCTGTTTATGCTTCTTATATTCTCCCTTAGCTTTTATACAGATCAGTGAATTTTATATAGTTATCTTTAACTGCATATGTTATAAAGTTTTTTGTGATTTTAATATATGTATGGGAGAAACCTTGTTTGAGAAGAACTTTTTTAAGACTTCATTTTGTTATACCAAGCCAAAACCCTTGATAAAAAACATCAGCCAAAAAGACATAGCAGTGTCATCAATTTTCTACTTCTCTCAAATAGTGTGATAGAAATGAAGATATAGTACACTGAAGAAAATTTTCTACAAAATTTGGCCTGCTTCTTTCTTGGGTTTTATTCAAGAATGGCTTTGGTGGATGTTTAAACAACTCTCATAAAGATTTTAAAAGATGAAAATCACTAAATGGAATGCCAGAAAAGTATTCTATCTCAGTTTCCACCTTCACAAAAGCTTTCTCCCTTTCCTGGACTATGCTCCTTCTACTCCTCCAACTTTTAGAATCCATAGCTTCCTTCAAACTCAAATTAGGTAGCACCTCTCACTTAAAGCCTTTTCTATCATTCCCATTGCTAATACTTCTCAAAGTAACTTGTATTTATTTGGTTACATGTTGAATACTCCAGTAGAGTATGTGTGAGCAGGTTATTCCCATTCTGTCTATAATTTCCAGAACCTGTCAGAACATGCAAAAGTTTAAAACCTTTTGATATATTCAAGAACTCAAGTTCTTCTCCACAACACTATGCAGCAAATGGGACTTTGTAAGTATTTAGAATAAGGTCCCAGAAACTAGGTCTTTCCACCCTAATGAATATAGAAAAATTCATTCCCAGTGGATAGAACACCAGCCCTGAAATCAGGAGGACCTGAGTTCAAATGTGACCTCAGACACTTAATGCTTCCTAGCTGTGTGACTCTGGGCATGTCACTTAACCCCAATTGCCTCAGGAAAGAAAGAAACAAAGAAAGAAAAAGAAAGAAATATAATATCTATTATATCCTAGCTACCCAAGAGAATATAATATATTTATATTATATGAAATAATATAAATGTAAGGGGTGGATGTAGAGAGGAAAGAGTGGGAGAAGGATGAAACAACACTTCAAAAAAATCCTAAGTAAATGTAATAAAATAAAGATCAATTAATTCTCCAAAAGACAAGAAAAAACAAACCCAACCCAATCCTTTGTAGAGATGGGAAGTCTACCAATGTTACACATTACAGCATGTTTTCAGATTTTTTCCAGTGTATTTATCAGTTACACTAATTTTTTTCTCTCTAAAACATTGTTTTGTTATATTGGATGGTTCTCTTGGACAGGATAAGAGAGATACTTGAGATGACTATGATGATGTAAGAAACATAAGATACTGATGACAGTCAATTACAGAAGTATTAATGACATTATAATCAGACATTGACACATATTAGAAATTTTACCAATTTGAAAATCAATTATAAGGAACCCAAAGAACCAAAAGGCTACTTTACTCAGGAAATATCAGATGTACTTGCCAAGTGAAGTAATTTAGTAGCCAAAGATGACAACAAGTTTAGAACATAAATTTGCTTTTAAAGTGTTATGGAAAAGAATAGTAGGTGATTATGAGTAGAACCATGATATCAGGCATCAAGAAAGGGTAGATGTAAAAAAATATATAAAGAAAGCTTGGGAAGAGACAATTAACAAAGTCATCCTAAAGGCATTTGAAGATAAATTTGAGGATAAATCTTCTTATCATCAAGGGGATTTGAATCACCATATTTAAATACTAACTTGAAGGTTCCAGGTATGCTGATAGACAAAACAGAACTGTCACCAAAGAAAAGAAAGATGGAAAAAGCATCTGGGCATAGAATAAAAAATCAGAGAAGTTCTGTCTGGAGGGAACACAATTGTGAAAACACTGAGAAATAGAGTAACAAGTAGAGTAACAAATAATTAGGTGAAAATCTCAAGTCATTACTTTACTATAAAAAGGAAACAGAAAAATAAATTACCAACTACACAATTATTTACCCATAAATATAAAATGTCCATAAAAATAATCTGAGTATTCATCAAGGTTTTCCTTGATGAATATTCCATTGTTTGCTGTTGGTGATAATTTTCTTTATATGAAACATTTGAGAGATCATGACCTAATAGATATAGTGCTGAACCTAGAATCTGAAATTCAAATTTCATTTCTAATACTTTATATAAAGTTTATAAAGACTGAGGAGTCTTATCCCAAATCCCACTTTCAATCTCACAGGCAGCTTGAATCCCTAAGCAAGACTACATCTCTTCTTCAGGATTTTAGGCATCCCACATAGATGTTGAGAAAGAACAAGATATTGTTCTTTCCAATAAAAATTCTCAGTGATTAGTGAACCAGTATCCCTTAAATAAGTAATAACAATTAGTTTTATGAAGAATATTTACTAAGCAGATACATAAGAATAGAAATATGAGCATCCTGTCCCTATATTATCTTGGTCCCTAGGGAGTGTGGGCTCAGACTTAAAGAAGCTTATTCATAGAATTCACATTACTAAGTTCATTTCCAAAAGTAGCATAGCCACAAGTAATCATTTTTTTCTTGGCTGCCTTTATAACATTTCTATTATAGGTCAAACAGATTTTTCAGCAATTTATTCCTTACCAGTCATTGTTGTCTGAAAAATATGGCATACACTTCACCTCTCAGAACTCTACCAATCTTTCAAAACTCATGAAGTTGTAATATAGTCACAAACTCTTTCACTCATCAGTAGGAAAGAACAAGAGGCCAATATTTACCATTACATGTAAACCAGGAAAAATTAAGGTAATGGAACTTTTCTCAATATTCAGAGGTTTACAGCATGTCTTTCTTTGATCAGATAAGAAAAGGAAAGGAAGGAAACTTGTTCCAGTTAATACCTTTTGTATACCTACACATTTCTGGCTCAGTAGTCAACAAAAAGTCTGTTTCTTCACCATATGATTAATAGACTAGAAAACAATAATAATCTTGCATGCTCTGAAGCTCACATAGTAACTGCAATCAGTCAACCAAGCTTCATATGCTTACAAGAGCTTAATGTGGGCAGTTCCTCCATTACACTTATAAGTTCTATGACTTTGGACAAATACCTTAATTTCTTTTAGTTTCAGTTTCCTCATAAGAAAATGAGAGTTAGATTATGTGTTCTCTAAGATCCCTTCTAATGCTAAAACTATGATTCCTTAATTTGGTAGAGCAAAATGCAACTTAAGGCTCTCCTCCAACAAAGTGTTTTCCATATATATCAAAATTTTACAAGATTTTTTGAAAGATACACCAATAAGGATGACCCTTTTTAATGACCTTATGACCATTAACATTAAGTAGGACATAATACCAGCAGATAGTCATTTACCAAAGATACTTGTCAGAGTTGCAGAGAAGAGCCAGCAGAGTCCATATCAGAAAGGGATTCCTATGAAATAGGGAAATCCTCCAGATGTTTGAGTTTGCAAATGATATTGTAGAGATGTTATAATCATTATATAATATTTTGTATTACTGTAGAGAAATATATTATATAAATGTGTATATACCTAAATATCATATATATTTATAATATGCTTACAACCTATTTATAACTGTTAGAATTTAAACACTATGAGATCAGGGATGATTTTTTGTATTTCTTTGTATCATCAACCCTTAGCAGATCACTAAGACATAGTAAGTGCTTAATAAATGCTTGTTGATTGACTGTAAGATCTTGGATGGATTCTTTTTTGGGGGGAAGGATTCTATCAGTACCAAAAGGTCCTAAGCAAAAATGTTCTCTGCCAGTACAGAGTGACATTTTTTTTACCAACTTATATTCTTTTCAGCAACTTACAATTGGTTAATTGTTGTCCTTTCTCATTGAGAATAAAAATGACATCAGCGTGTTGGATCTAGATACACTGTGCCCAATAGTTTCTGAATAAACTGATATGAGCTCAAAGGAGTCCACCACAGGTTAGACACAAATAGTCCATATCAATATTTGGAGTCTAGATGTCCAAAACGGGAGCACCTCCCATTTATTTTGAACTACAACAATTCTGTTTTGCTAAGAGAGCTCAGAGCTCCTTTGATGTGGGCAACCCTGCTGGGTGGTCCTATGCCAATGTCCCATGTTTCACAGTTGATTCTAAAGTTTTTTCAGAGAGACCTTAAGAATAGCCTTGCATTGCTTCTTCTGATCTCAATGTGAGCACTTATCTTGTGTGAGTTCCCTGAAAAAAAAAATCTTTTTTTTTTTGGCTTTTTGCTTTTTGGGGTTAAGTGACTTGCCCAGAGTCACACAGCTAGGGAGTGTTAAGTGTCTGAGACCAGATTTGAACTCAGGTCCTCCTGACTTCAGGGCTGGTACTCTATCCACAAAAAAACAAATAATCTTTTAGGCAAATATATATTTGGCACTTGAACAATGTGGCCAGCTGTGCTCTCTGGGCACTCCCTGCTTTGAATGCTTAGCAGGTCAGCTTAAGAAAGGACCTCAGTCTCTGCTCCCTTATCTTGGCAGGTGATCTTCAGAATCTTCCTAAGACAATTCCAATGGAATCAATTCAGTTTCCTTGCACAGTGATGGTGTACAGTCCAATAATGAGGTCAGCACATCAGCTCTGTAAACCCTCAGGTTGGTAGACAGTCTAATACCTCTTCTCTCCCACGCTTTCCTTTGGAGCCTCCCAAACACTGAGTAGATTATGGCAATGTGTGCATCAACATCCTCATCTATGTGTGCATCCCTAGAAAGTATGTTGTCATGGTGAGTGAAGTTATCCACAGCATTCAAAATTTCTCCATTTGCTGAAACCATTGTCTCTATGTGTGAGTAGTATGAAGGTAACTGGTGGAGAACCTCTGTTTTCTTGGTGTTGAATGTCAGACCAAATTATATAAGCAGCAGAGAACTGATCCATACTTTGTTGTATCTCCCTTTAGAGGCTGCATTGTGTGCACAATCATTTGTGAACAAAGATTGACACACCAATTCTACTTCTACTTTAGTCGGCTCGTAGTCTTTTCAGGTTAAATAATTTACTGCCAGTGGGATAGCTGACATTATGGCCATTTTTCATCCTCATTGAAGGCTTCTAACAACATTCCTGAAAACGTCATGCTAAAAAGGATGGGGGCAAGCCCACAGTCCTACTTCACTTTATTGGTGACTGTGAATAAATTAATCATTATCCATTATTCAGAATTCAGACAAGCAGGTCATCATTTAATTAATATATGCTATTGATGAACTTCTCTAAGCAACCAAATTTTGCCATGATCTTACACAAGGCTTTATGACTGACAATATCAAAGGCCTTGGTTAAATCAACAAATATTGTGTGAAGATCTCTGTTCTGCTCTTGGCATTTCTCCTGGAGTTGTTGAGCAGCAAACGCAATATTGACTGTTCCTCAGTCCTTTCTGAAGTCACTCTGATACTTGTATAGATGACCATCTTCGTAGTGAAGGATAAGTCTATCAAGGAGGACTGTGACAGGAATCTTGCTAGAAATGATTAAGATAGAGGCCCTCTGTGAGTGTCAAAAGACAACCTGTTTCCTTTTCCTTTATGGAAATGGACAATGAAAACATCCTTGAATCATTGGTGCATAACTTCCACTTGCCATATAACCCAGAAGTTTTCAGTCAGTTTTTGTAAAAGCACTGGAGTCCCCCTGCCTGGTAGATCTCAGGCATGAGGCACTTTGCTACATGAGAGGAGCCTAATTATATTCAAAATTCTTATTTAAAGAAATTGACTTCACCCTGAGATAAACAGTAAATGGTTTCAGCATTGGTTGAAGACAGACTGTTGAGAACACTATGGAAGTATTCAGTCCATCTTGCCAGGCTCATGTCATTGTTACTAAATAAAGTTGCTCCATCAGCACTAAGTAGTTGATACAGCTCTTTGGCCCATAAGAAGCCTTTAGCACTTTGATTGTTACTACCAGTGTAAAACTGAATTTGATCTACTTTCTTATTGAGTCGAGAATCCTCCATTTATCTAAGCTTCCTTTCCACTTTGTTTTTAATGAAGTTAAATGCTGCCTTATGAAAAAAAAACAAATGAATACTGGTAAACCCTGGGGAATTTTCATTTTTCACTTAGCAGCTTCTGTCAAATCAATCTTGATGTTTTCAAGTATTCTGGCCCAGATTAGTAAATATTTGAGAGCTCACACTCATTTTCTGTTCCATTGTTGTCAACCATGTGTTGGCTCAGCTTTTTGTCCACATTAACAAACAGTTCAACATGGAGAAGGATTCTAATCCATTTTCATTAAGTCTTCTGGTGGTTATCTTGCCTTTTGGAAAGGATAAGGCTATGATCATTCCAGCACTCTGTGCCCCACATTACCTTCATCACTCTCATATACTGTCTCTTCTTACAATGACAAAGTCTATTGAATGACAATGCTTGCCATGAAAATAAATTTAAGTTTTGTTGCATTTAAGTAAACAGAAGATAGTGTTGCTACTGATAAGGTCATGAGACACATGTCTTCAGGAGTAATGGAGCAATGGTATTGCTGTTTCTGACTCAGTTCTTCCCAAGGACTCCCTACAATGTCTGATAATCTGTGCCTACTATGGAACTAGTCACCCAGAATTACAAGATTATCCTCTTTCTACATATTTATTGTCAGGGTTTCTAGACCCTCACAAAATTTTATTTCACCTCATCAGTGTTTGTCACAGTGAGAGTACATGCATTGATGATATTGGAATAGTGCTTTCTTACAATCACATTGTCATGAGCCTGTTATTCCCTCCTTTTTGGAAGGCATACAATTTTGTTAACCAGATTAGTTTTGATTATGAAACCTACATCGGCTTCACTCCCCATTACTCAAGCCACTTCAGAACTGCCTTTGTTAAGCTGGCCTTCATTTGCCAGCCTTCTTTCTCTCAGGACTCCCATTTGTATGTAGTGCCCACTGAGTTCTCCCACAAGAACTATTCATCTTTCAGGTCTACTGGGTTTCTCATTGTCCATAAGTTTTTGCACATTCCATGTACTAATAGTGAATGGAATCATTTTAGCAAAAGTTTTTGTGCATTTTTTGTGATTTGACCGCAGGGTAGCATTCTTACTTGCCACAGCAAGCGAGCCAGAGTTAAGTTAAGTGAAGCAGATAATTTTTAGGATACATTTTCTAGCCCCTTCCTCACTCTGGGAAGTGAACAGTGCAGTTTTTTTAAAAAGGCACTAAAAGGGGCAGTTACGTGGTGCAGTGGATAGAGCACCAGCCCTAAAGTCAGGAGGACCTGAGTTCAAATCTAGTCTCAGACACTTAACATTCCCTAGCTGTGTGACCCTGGGCAAGTCACTTAACCCCAATTGCCTCAGCAAAAAGCAAAAAAAAATAAAAAGGCACTAAAAGTCCAAAAGTTGTTTTTTTCCTAATGAAGCACTGGTTTGCTTTCCTTTGCCTTGAAATATTTGTTAAGAGAATATTTGTTCTGTGTGAATATTTATTACATTCTTCCTTATTGATATAGGATATAGCATATTGATACAGGATATTCTTGGTTGATTTATCTACTTGTTCTCTTTTCTTTTTTTTTAAAGCTATTGTCCTTAAACATTTTGTCTTTCAACCTTTGGGGGGGTGAATATTCCTTATATAGACCCCTTTATTAGTCCTTCTCCTACCCCTTTTGTTGATAGGTACATACTTTTTTAAGGGGACAATTTGTTTTAGTAATAAAAGTCACATGTGCTCACTTTTTAGTAGATCATTTTTGTAATAGAATGTTTATAATCAGGATAGCACAATGACTTTCTAAATGTGACTTTCTCTTAAGACAGAATTGTTCCTTTTTTAACACTTATTGTTTTATTTACCTATTTAGGATCTTTCCTTTTTTGGCTTTTTTATATATTTTCAAACTATATACAGGGATAGTGTTCTGATTTTTCCCTCCTTTCACCCCACTCTCTCCCCTAGTTGGCAAGTGATCCAATATACATCAAATGTGCAATTCCTCTATACATATTTCCATAAATATCATGCTGTGCAAGAAAAATCAGGTCAAAAAGGAAAAATGAGAATGAAAACAAAATAAAAGCAAACAACAACAAAAAAGTAAAAATACTATGTTGTGGTCCACATCCAGTTCTCATTGTCCTCTCTCTGGGTGCAGATGGCTTTCTTCCTCACAAGACCACTGGAAGTGCTCTGAATCAGATAGGTACATACTTATGACTTCCTTAGCTTCCTTTTTTGAGGAGATATGGAATTAGATGGCCTGAGTTCCTACCCAGAGTACATTCTGTTCAGATAGAATCGACTCTAAATTAATTTCAGTCTTCTCTCTTCAAGCTTGAGGAAGAAATAATGCTGTAAACTACCCCTAATTCTTCCCTAGGTTCTCCTTTCCTTCTTGTGATTGCAGTGAATCAATATCTGCAGCTTTTTACAGATTAGGGCTGTTCTGAGAGGATCCTTCTGGCAGAGCCTTGTGAGACAGAGTTCCCTAATGTAATGCTGCTCCCCTTTCAGAAGACATGGTTTTAGCTAGACAGAATTAGTATCTATAACTTGATGATAATATAACAACAAACCTTTCAATTGTAAAATAAGAAGAAGAAGAAGAAGATAGGGATTCCTCACCCCTTGAACCTTGGGCAAAAATCTATGACTTAGCTTGATTTCCTGTTGTGGGCATATAAAGGGAAACTGATGGGAAAGAGGGTGATGAATATTTTAGGGATTAAAGTTAGTTAGTTTTTGTTATTTCAAAAGGATTTCATGTCTCAGAGTCCTTCATCTTACTGGTTCATCTGTAAATTCTCTACATTTGGTACCTTATTCTCACTTTTTGAAGTGTTAGACAGTTAAAGGGGATTAGTGGAGATGACTGCACTGCCATCTTGCTGGTCATAGAATCCAAGCTTATTTAATACAGTACTTGAATGTAGTCATCAGTTACTAAAACTGTGAAGGGAACTTAAGATGGAAAAAAGCATATTTGTGATTTAGAATTTTGGATACTAAGGTCAAAAGACTCCCTTCTTCTGAACTGGATTGTAAAATCTTTAAGATGGAGAAAAGATATGGTCAAAAGTGTGGCAATCATTGTATTTGTGCTGGTATCAGAATCAGGTATGTAGAACACAGCTACTCAAATGCAGAAATCTAGATTTACACCCTTACAGTAATAGGCAATCTAGGAAGAAAATAAGTTGCTTTGTATAAACACTGTCTATAGTTGACTGTGGCCTGAGCACCATGCCTTAGTTTTATGACATCTTTTGGTGCTGGGCCATCCCCTTCCTATGTGCTGAAATCCTACTGGCATTTGAGTTGCTTGCTTCTGTCCAAAATTAGATAAGCAGTGGAACTTCCCAAATGGCTTCCCTCTCTACCCTTCCTCGTGGCAAGCTGTTTATCACTCCTGGGCACACATCCTCCTCTCTAAAGGGTCTGTCACATTCCATCCAAATTTGGCTCAGACATTAACTCTCCTTTCTCTCTTGGTACTTTTCCCCTAAATGCTAGCTAACATATGAAATTCCATTTTCTGCCACTTGTGACAGCTTTGCTACCTTGTAATAACTCTATTATGATTTCATTGATGAAAGAAAAGTGCCAGGGCTTTAGAGAGCTCCAAAAATCTCACTAAAATTCTCTATAAAAGCATGTAAGCACATGAGGAGAAACTTAACCAACTTAGAAGAGGTTAAAGGAATAGAATGCCACATGTTCTTTTAAATGCTGATTTTGAGCAAGAATAGTTTGCACTTCTAGTAAAGTTTTAGCTGTCAGAAAATACAGATTTTGATAGCTTTTGCTCTATTTAAATCCAGTGAGGCTAAGCATTACACGTATTAAACATATTACTTTTGTTGCTGTTAAGTCGAGACATGGTTCATATGAAACCTACTTTTCCCATGCTCCAGACACTGACTTTTGATATCATTCTTATTTCCCTCCTAAGAATACGAGCTCAGAGGTAAAATATGAAAGGGACCACCAACACCCAGTGGAAAAAAAAAATATTAGGCTGAGAACTCTCAAGAGACTTCACTGTTTTTTGTTTAAAATCAATAGCACTGGTACAGTGACGCATAAAATATTTAATGAAAGCTGTTTATTAGTTCAGATCTCTGATTTTATTTCTACCAGCTCATGCACTGCTTATAATGTTCCTGACCCACCTCCACCCACAAGTCATATTTATGTAAGTTACACCATTCCTTGAGTTTTTTTTATTTGTTTGTTATCTTTGTAATTCACAAATCTCTGTGCCTCTTGATGTTCTAATTTACAAAAGATAGATGGATTCTTATGAAGGTCGTGGGAAGGGTGGTCAGGATGGCAAAATATTCCCTGATAAAAGCTGTACCCAAGAGATATAAATAGATGAGTTTTCAGGACAGCCAGCTTGATGCTAAACTGGGAATCATGTAACATTTACAACCTATCTCAATGCAAACAAATATTGTGCCAAACTGTAGCTAAAAAAGACAGTGCCTTTGGAGTTCACCATATGGGATGCTAGGATTAATGGCCAAATAAATGTCCAGAGCTAACTTTCTTTCATTGTTAGCCTGGGAAACAGTTTTCCTGATTTCCTGTTGACCCAGACAGCAGAATTGGAAAAGACACAAAATTTTCTCTTGAAACCACTCTTCTTTGGTTTGTACCTAAATTGATCAAATTTAAATGAAATTATTTTGAAAATTATTTAAATCACTTACTAATCATTATATATTTGTGGGAGTTCAACTGGATTTACTGAAGGCTATAAAAATTGACTAAATTTGCCAAATAGTACAGTTTTTTGGTTGAGGAACTTTTTCTGAACATGTTGTAATAATTCCTAATATTCTTCATATAGAGATAATAACTTTTAATTGTAACATTTTAACCTGACATTTATTTTTTTATTAAAGCTTTTTATTTGCAAAACATATGTATGGGTAATTCTTCAACACTGACTCTTACAAAGCTTTCCATTACAAATTTTCCCCCTAGTCCCCATGCCTCCCTTAGATGGCAGGAAGTCTACTACATGTTAATTATGTTGAAATACTTGACAAATAGAATATATGTATACATATTTCCACACATATTGCTATGCAAGAAAAATTGTATCTACAAGAAAAAAAAATCTGAGAAAGGAAACACAATGCAAGCAAACATCAATAGAGAGGATGAAAATGTTATGTTGTGGTCCGCATTTCATATCCCTCTCTCTGGGTGTATATGGCTTTCTTCACTGAACAATTGGAACTGGTTTGAAATATTTCATTGTTGAAGAGAACCATGTCCATCAGAATTGATCATCATATAATCTTCTTGTTGCCATGTACAATGATCTCCTGGATCTGCTCATTTCTCTCAGGATCAGTTCATGAAAGCTTCTCCAGGCCTCTCTGAAATCATCCTGCTGGTCGTTTCTTACAGAACAATAATATTCCATAACATTCATATACTATAATTTATTCAGCCACTCTCCAATTGATGGGAATCTATTCAGTTTCCAGTTTCTTGCCACTACAAAAAGGGCTGTCACAAACATTCTTGCACATGTGGGGCCCTTTCCTTTCTTTAAGATCTCTTTGGGATATAGGCTCAATAGAAACACTGCTGGGTCAAAAGGTATTCACAGTTTGAAAACTTTTTGAGCATAATTCCAAATTGCTCTCCAGAATGGTTGGATCCATTCACAGTTCCACCAACAATGTATCAGTGTCCCAGCTTTCCCACATCCCCTCCTCCAATCTTTTCCTGTCATTTTAGCCAATCTGACAGGTGTTTAGTGGTACCTCAGAGCTGTCTTAATTTGTATTTCTCTGATCAATAGTAATTTGGAGCACCTTTTCATATGACTAGAAATGTTAACCTGACATTTAGCCATAACATTAATGGTAACATTTTTACCATAATTCAATTCTATTTAACACATTATTAAGTGTTTACCATATGCTAAATACTCAGGTACTTGGGGTACAAAGACAAAAGGAAATAGTTGCTACATTCTATTGAGAGAATATAATGTGTTCATAGAAGACAGTTACTAATGCTTTTTGCATATATACATAGACAGGCAAATACAAAGTAAAACCAAGTTCAAGAAGGAGAAAGCACTATCTGCTGGGAAGAGTAGGAAAGGCAGCGCCTAGGCTATGATTGAAAAAGAGTTAGGAATTCTGCTGAGAAATTAGGAAATTAGGAAAAGTTACTAATTCAGCCTGAGAAAGAATAATTTTGTCATAAAAGAATTACTGTCTGTGCAAAAGAAAGCACAGAGGTAGAAAAAATACAACTCACTTTTTTTAAGAAAACTATTCCAATACCACTCAATCTAACACTGAATAAATATTATACTATGGCTTTTAAAGCATTTATTAGAAAGAAATTTTATAATATTCTATATATGAGGAAACAAATATTTTAAACTGACATATTTAATGACCAAGTTTTCCCAAAATTTTTTATTTCATTCAAGGATCTGTGAACGGATGGAGTTTTTAAGTGGGAGTTGGAATGGTGGGATTTCAAATCCTGTCTCTGATTATTTAATAATTATGTAAAAATCATTTAACTTTTGTGAGCCTTAATCACTTATCTGAGCCTGATCTACTAAGATGTACAAAGATTACTGTGTGTTTTGCTGAAATGAGTCAACATGTCTATAAAACACATTTCCTTGATATAATAAGTCAGTGCTGTACTGGGGAATTTTGTATGAATGGGATCTTATTATAACTTCTTCTCTGATGAGTAATCCATTTGATCGGGGTATTCCCTCCCATTCCAATTCATCTGTAAGACACTGTGATAGGTACTCCCTCCCTCCTGCAGAAAAAAATATATTCTATCAGTAGTAGAGAAATAATGAATATTTAAGCAAATAAAATATAATTTTAAAAGGGAGCAATCAGTAACAGAAATCAGGGATCTTCAAGTGTAGGGAACAGGAAATAGCACATAAGTTGAGCCTTGGAAAAAAATAGGATTTTCAATGGGGAAAATGACATGAAATGAATTAAAAATTCGATTGGGGGCAATGTACAACAGAAGTCCTGGGACATCACAAAGCTAATGATAGGAAAGTTGCTAGAAAGAGTGGGTCTTGACAGGGGGTGGGTCTAGTCTGAGGAAAAGTTTGCCTAAGTTATAATTACTAAGAGGAATAGGGGAGAGAAAACTGACTGCTGGTAACCTCTAACTCAAATTTAAATCAATTATTTCTACTAACAAGGCCCTGATATCAGTTGTTTTTAGGTTACCGAATACCTGAAAGTGATGTATCCTGTTCAAGTTATATTTCTGCCTGGCTCTCCTCATAAATTGTATGAATTTAATTACTTAGCCTCTGTGCTTCAGTTTCCTCATCTGTCAAATGAAGGAAATGCACAAAATAATTTCTAAGTTCCTATAAAGCTGTATATCTGGAAGAAGGCATTCAAAATTTTAGATGGACCCCTTGGGATCAGAAGGAAAATGTCATAGTGTATATCATCCTGCTGAGGATGTTGAAGACTTTGGAAATGTTCACCCCCTCCTAACAAGAAGTTTTTTTAAAGTTTTTTTGTTGTTGTTTTTAAAAAATAGATGTAAAGAAAGATGTCTTGCTTGTAAAGATGATATGATTTGAGTTCTTCAGACCCTTAGTAAAACCTACTTTATTCATGGGAACATAAATCAGCCAGCAGCTTCCAGATCACAAAGACAACTGTATCCCACTGAAGCAAATCCTATAGAGGCATTGGTGGCACAGTGAATAACTCCTGAGCCTGAAATCAGGAAAACCTAAATTCAAATCTTGCTACCTGTGTGATTCTAGGCTAGTAACTTAATTTCTGTTTGTTTCGGTTTCCTCAAAGGTAATGGCATATAATCTCAGGATTGTGGTCAAAATCAAATGAAATAATGTTTATAATAAGTACTTACCACAGTGCCTAGCTATATAAATATTTATTCCATTCTTCCTATACCTGCCTCATCCATTACTCCTAGATTGAGAGTAATCTTGAGATAGTAGTTTAAATAGTGGACATTGGATTGTCAACACCTTAGATTTTGAATGCAACTAATTCCAATACTATGTAAGCTATTTGGAAAAATAGGTAAAGAAGGAGTATTGTCAAATTCCTTCTATGACATAATATGGCACTGATACCAAAACCAGGAAGGGCCAAAATAGAAAAGGGAAATTACAGACCAATCTCCCTAATGAATACTGATGTAAAAATTTTAAATAAAATATTAGCAAAGAGATAACAGCAATTTATCAGCAGAATAATACACTATGACCAAGTATGACTTATACCAGGAATGCAGGGCTGGTTCAAAATCAGAAAAACTATTTACCATAATTGACCATATCAATAACAAAACCAACAGAAATCATATGATAATCTCAATACATGCAGAAAAACTTTTGACAAAATACAGCAACCATTCCAATTAAAAAAAAAAAACTAGAGAGCATAGGGATACGGAGAGCTTTCCCTAAAATAATAAGCACTATCTATCTTAAACCTACAGCAAGCATTATTTGTAATGGAAATAATGCTTGCTGTAAGTTTTAGATAGTAGTGCTTTGGGTGCATTCCCAATAAGATCAGGGGTAAAACAAGGATACACATTATTACCATTATTATTCAACAAAGCACTAGAAATGTTGGCTTTAGCAATAAGAAAAGGAAAGGAAATTAAAGGAATTAAAATAAGCATGAGAAAATAAAGCTATCACTCTTTGCTGATGATGTGATAATGTGCAGATGATATACTTGGAGAATCCTTAAAAAATCATCAAAAAAAATCTGCTGGAAACAATTCACAGCTTTAGCAAATTTGCATGATATAAAATAAACCAACACAAATCATCAGCATTTCTATATATTAGTGGCAAAGCTCATCAGCAAGAGATAGAAAGAGAAATTCCATTTAAAATTACTGTAGACAAAATAAAATACATGGGAATCTACCTACCAAGACAAACCCAAGAACTATATGAACACAATCACAAAATACTTCTCACACAAATAAAATCAGACCTAAACAATTGGAAAAAATATCAAATGTTCATGGCTAGGTTGAGCTAATATAATTAAAAGTGACAATTCTGCCGAAATTGGTCTACTTGTTCAGTACCATACTAATCAAACTCCCAAAACATTATTTTAGAGAACTAGAAGAAGTAATAATAAAATTCATCTGGAAGAACAAAAGGTCAAGAATATCAAGGGAATTGATGAAAAAACAAAAAGGATTGTGGTTTAGCAGTACCAAACTAAAACTATATTATAATGCAGCAGAAAACCTCCAAGGATCTTCATTGATTCTTATACATGCCCTGAAAATGCAACCAGCCAAGATCAAACCATTAAAATATTTGTAAACTCTGCTCTTAATAAAACAGAGGCCGAAAAATAATTTTTAAGTTTAATCCATCAATATCTTTAAGCATAAGAGAGAAGTGCTCTGAATATTTGTCTGTGTGTGAAAAGGCTACTTCATAGGCTGATAATGTTAAGTGTGAGAGCAAATCTATAGTATTAGACTAAGTGAGCAAGGGTTGGAGCATGACAAATTTATGGGAATTCATGAACTAAAAGATTAGGCTGACTATAATTACTTTGGATAGTGAAGTTCTTCTAGGAAATATGAGTAGAGAGAAATCTCTGATGAGAAAAACCTATCTTGGCTAAATCTTAAATATTTTCCCACATGTGTGCCACTGAAACAAACTAAGAAGACTACTTCAGGTCACCTTATTTCAAAGTGTGAGCAAGTATGGAGAGAAATGCAACAGAGGTAGGTTAAACCTGAAGTTAAAGCAGCCTATTCCAAAACATACACACACATACACACATACACACACACACACACACACACACACATTCACTCACTCACAAAACAAGAAAAGCATGTAACTAGAAGTAGTTTTAAATTTATATACAATATATTAATTATAATGAATTTAATACAATATAGATGGATTAGATGATCATGTAGTGCTTATGCTGAGATTACTTCAAAGGAAAAATAATCTCTCACAATTGTGAAAACAGAGATTGTGAAATAGATATGGGATAGGGAGTAGCCCAGATCTCAAAGAACTCAAACCATGCCAATCAACATCCTTCTTTAGATGTTTTCCACCTGTATTTGTTGAATTTCATGCAGTAGTATCAATGTTCATTGAAAATGTAGAGCATTCTAATGTGTAGGACAATGGATCCTAAGTAACTATTCTAGCCATTTTATGGAAAAACAACTTAAGGGAGAAATTATGGGACTGAGAGAGACAAAAACACAGAGAATATAAGAATTTGTAGGTCTCTATCCCTACAAAGTCAAATTTCTATACATAATAGTTGTCTGAACCTGATTAAGTTATTTAACTTTTCAGTGATCTATTCAACTTTCTAAGACTATAAATTGCAGGCCATTGTAGAGGAAATTTCTCACCAGGAATTCCCTAAACCAAGAAAGTCACCCGCTACCCTTAATCCCAAGTACCTTCGACTTCTGTGTATTGAATTATGATTTCCCATACTGGGATTTTATAGCTAAGAATTTGAAATTATTTTATGTCATAGGAGTCAATAAGTATACTTTCAGTCCTCATTTGTATAGAATTAGAGAATATTTCTGTTGCTTCCTTTTTTAATAGGATCAGCTAAATCTCTTCAAAGTATTAGCAAAATACAAGAGATAGGAAATCAGTTTAATAGTCAAACACCCTGACAATCCATGTCACCTATAAAAGTTTACAAGATAGTGTTCAGTAAGATCAAGAATTTCAAAGAAGCATTGAGCCCACTACTTCATGGGCAGATCCAAACAAATTCAATCTTGGTGATTCTCAAGAACCTGAAGAGTGTAATACATGACAAAGAAATTCAATAAGAAGACCCAAAACATTAATTATTAGTGGAAAGAGTCATTATTTGACAAAAACTGCTGGGAAAACTAGATGGAAATCTGGTAGAAATTAGCTTTAGACTAAGTGCACCAAGTTAATCTCTAGTATGTATGATCTCAACCTAAAAGATCACATTATAACAAATTAGATAAACAAGGAAGAAATTAACTTTCAGATCTATGGGTAAGGAAATAGTTTATGCTTGACAAGAAATAGAGAAAATCTCAAAGAATAAAATGTATAATTTTGATTACATAAAATTAAAACATTTTTGCACAAACAAATCTATTTTAGCAATTAGAAGAAAAATTAATAAATAAAAATAATTTCCAGCATCTCCCTGTTAAAGGTTTTATAACCAAAATTGCAAGATGCTTATTCAAATTTACAAGGGGAAAAGCCATCCCCTAATAGATAAATGATTAATAGATTTTAGTAGGAAGTTATCAAGGCAATAAATCCAATTTAATAACAATCAATACTCTAAATCCAAAATAATTAAAAAATACAACTTAAAGCAACTTTGAGGTTCTACCTCATATATATCAGGCTAACAAAGATGACAAAGGAGAAAATAACAAATATTAGAGAGTTTGTGGAAAAACAAGTACACTAGTTCACTGTTGAAGAACTTGTGAATTGGTTTGGTGTTTCTGGAAAGCAGTTCACTAAATTATTAAATTTATTAATATGTATTATTATAATTAAAAAATATATATAGTCTTTAACCTGGCTATATTACTATATATATATATATATGTACCACACACAAAAAAATTCAAAAGAGGAAAATGATAAGTGGACATATAAGAATTTAGAGTAGCTCTTTTCATGATAGCCCAAAACTGGAAACCTGGGGATTATCATCCTATTGAGAAATACCCAAGGAAACTGTGCTCATGAATGAAATGGAATATTATTGCTACATAAGAAATTATAAAAATTTCAACTTTAAAGGAAGCTAGAAAGATTTTTATGAACCTAGAGTGAAATGAGCAGAAATAGAAAAAACAATATATGCATGATATATATTATATATCAACATATAATATATATTGCATGTACATAAAATGTATTGTATATATAATAAATCTTAAGAAAAATTAGCTTGAAATACTTGAGGATTCTAATCAAAACAATAATAAACCATGAATCCAAAGAACTGAGAATGAAACATGTCACTCCCCTCCTAAGAGAGGTGATGAACTAAAGATGCAAAAAAAATATAAATATTTTCAAACATGAACAATAAGCAAATTTATTTTCTTGTGCTTTGCAATCATGTAAGAGTTTTATTTATTTTTAACTTACTCTGTGGGGTAGCAGGGGAGTAGCAAGAGACACAGATTAATAAAAGAAAAGAAAAAAGCAAAGGATATTTATGTTCTGGTATGCTCCATTTATTTCAACATAATTTATTACTGTATACTGATGATGCTTTGAATTAAAATTCAATATCTGGATCACACAAAAAGAAATGGGAAAATGTATTGTATCATCTTTTACTAAAAATAAAATAATATTTCAGTGAACTGAAATATAATAGGATTGCAATCAATACTGCTGTGATTGAGAATGATTGGGGATATTCATTGAAAAAAATGTGTTCATTGCACAGCATTTCAAAAGGATATCATTCATACTTTTAAAATCAATATATTATTGACATATGCTGGGTAATAACAGAAGATTTTAATTTTTTGAATGATTATTTAGTCACTGACCAAATTTACTTATGATACTCAAGATATAACAGTTATGTAAGTCAGATAATTCTGATTATTAGAGACCATGTAATGTATAATTTACATGTGTTGTTCATGATATGTATGCTATATATTCTGTACTATATGTGTTGTACTTATTGAATGTAGTTATATTGTGCATAATGTTCTACATATCTGAACATATACTTTTGTTCAGAATAATTACCTGTAGCTCTATTATGTCATAATGAATGCCTAAAATATGTTTACAGGTGAATTTTTAAAATGAATACTCAGAAAAAAAGGAGAAGAGAGATGGAAGAAGTAAGAGAGAAGGAAATTGTAATGATATGCTTTGTTCTAAGTGGGTTAAAGACTTTGGAATTTCTCATATTCTTCTGCCAAAGTCAAGTACCTATCACTGTGACTGGAATTAATATGTTTCAAGTTCTTCCAGACACTGGACAAGTTTAACCACTTGCAGAAGAGAAACATTCCCAAAGAGAACAACATTGATCTCTAATTCAAGTCATAGCTCTGCTTCATCCATTTTCCTTACCCTAAAAGTTTCCTTGTGATAGTAACTTGGCAGGAAGATCCTGGATCCATTGCATCCTAGGACTTGGAAAACCAGAGTCAGAGTTAGGAGAAGGAAAATATTAGACATTGGAGACTATTTCATTTTATGTTAGAGCCTACTACTGATAGATATTGTTATGCTAATCTCAATTTAATTAAACTGATTTTGATTTAGTATACTACAAAGTCCAAATCAGCAATATCAAGATCAAAAAAAAGAAATTTTGAGTTGAGAGAAGAGCTAATCCAATGTAGAGGAACTTGAATGAGGGACCTAAATAGGGTCTCTGAGTAATAATGGAAGGAAAAAAGCAAAATCACATAGATCCCTGAACAATATATAATACATGAAAATTATAGGAAATTTTAAAAACCATTTAATTTAACACACTCATATTGCATTAAAACAATTGTGAAAGGTTTCACATGCTCAGATTCCCTAATAATGTAAAGACCAAGAGTGTTGTTCTGACCATATCTTACATTTAATTTTCTGTAAGATACTAGAAAAATTTAAAAAGAATACATGGTCCATTTAAAGAAAGTATTAAGATAGAGGACCAAATTTGGCTTTGTTAATGTGTTTTCTCTCTTATGAATACAGGATGTAGATTTGAAAATTACTACCATGGTTATCAGAATTACTCAGACCTAAGAATAGCCATATCATGTGAAAGACCCAAAGGCATCTCCAAGTGAACAGCTTCTGCCTGACTCACAAGACAGTCAAATGGCATTATTTAGATAGATATAAAATGTCATGTCACTACACATATTATTTTCCTTAGTTGATGTAAGGGTTACCTCTTCAGCATGACATAATGTGAAGGGTGTAAAAATTAGTTAAAAATCTAGCTGCTTATATTTGCTTATATAAGATTCACACTATTTTACAAGCACTTATTAAGTCCTTGCTATTTTCAGAGCACTATGCTAATCCATGTGATTGAAGCAAAGGTAAACAAAATATTATAATGGAGTAAACAAAATATTATAATGGAGTAAACAAAATATCTAGTTGGGGGAATACAATAAATACAAAACTCTCAAAGAGAATGAAAGTCCCGAACCAGAAACTGAGCATGAAAATGTGAGCAAACAGAATACAACTGAAAATGCTAATTCTTATATTTTCTTTTTTCAAGGTCTAAGTTTATTTTGTTTCTGATTATTCCCTAACTTTGCCTTATCTCTCAAACTATCTTCTTTTTTCTTCCTCTTTCTGTTTGTTTCCCTGTTGAATTTCATAAATTCTATGACAAATTCATATGTATGTATGTGTATGTTTTACCTTATTTTGTCTTATTGAAATTGAATAAGATTAATGTAATGTCTACTCTCCCTACTCTTTCTTCTATGTTTGTATACTCTCTTGCATCCCGACTATAAGAAATAGTAACAATGATCAAGAAATTCAAAAGGAAACATTTTACTACACACACACACACACACACACAGAGCTAGAAGTCTATAGGTATCATGAGAGGGGCCTGCTCAATGATCTCAATCTGAGCACAGATAAATTGGTCATAAACCTGTAAATCCTTTGAATGGGAATACTCTAGAGAAGCTAGAAGGTCACAAATCTCTGATAAGGAAAGTATTATGGTATTGGAAAGCCATAGTACTTTGACCCAGGACCTAACCTAAGGACCTGTAGACAATATCTTTCTGTCTAGAGATAATTAAGAGATGCCTAACAACCACAGTATTTTGAATTAAGAATATCCAAAGGGTCCTGATACCTGCTAGCATTCTAAGTCAAAAAACATAGGAATAGTTAAAAAGTAGATATTGAGAGCTCAGGAAGTTGAGGTCAGAAACAAATAGGGCTTGAACACCCTATTGAAGAGTACAGAAAAGAGTGAAGCTTTGATCCTGTCACAAAATCCCAAACCAGAAACTGAGCATGAAAATTTGAGTAAACAGAAGACAAAAGAAAAGGCTAATTCTTACATTTTCTTTTTTTCAATCCTCTTTTCAAATCTACTGTTCAAAGTCTAAGTTTATTTTGTTTGTTATCATTCCTCTTTCTTCTCCCTCTTTCTGTGTGTATCCCTGCTGAATTTCATAAATTTCTATGACAAATTCATATGTGTGTTATGTATGTGTATTCTACTTCTTTTGTCTGGTTGAAATTGAGTAAGATTAATGTGATGTCTATTTTCCCTATTCTTTCTTCTATGTTGGTATACTCTCTTGCATCCTAACAGTAAGAAATAGTAAATTCCTTTTCCTTCTTCCTTCTTTTTACTCTCTATAGTACTTTTTCCTTTCCTTTTCTTTCCCTTCTTAAGATCAACACAGCACAAAACCACCCCCAGGATCTGTCTTTGTCATTCTTACATCCTTTCATGACATTTCAAGACTGAGTGACTCTAAATAAATATTTGTTTCTCTTGCACAATTGGAATGTTAACAAGTTACCATCAGGTTGGCCCCACCAATTTCTCAAATATCTTTCTAGATTTCTCTTGATTTGTGTGTTTGCATTCAAAGTTTCTGCTCAGCTTTTGCCTTATCAGTAAGACCCTTGAAAGTTTTCTATTAATGGTCCATGGGCAGCTAGATGGCCTATTGGATTGAGTACCAGTAGCGGAATCAAATCTGACCTCAGACACTTCACAGTTAATAGCTACGTGATCTTGGGCAAGTAACTTACACTCAATTGCTTTAAAGAACAAAGAAACAAAAAAATAAAATAACCTTCCCTATTAACGGTCCATTTTCGTGGTCAATAATTCTTTATTTCTTTGACTAACTCTGTCCATTGGCTGACAAAAATCAAGAGATCTGTGGAATTTGCAGATACAATTTTGAGGGCAGATAAATATACAAAGTATCCTAAACTTTGGACAATATTTCTGAAGGGATCCCCTTGTGAAAGTTTTGAGCTTCCTAGAATTTGCTGCTCATTAGTACTCAGCAGAATTTATCCTTTCAGATTCTGAAATTATAAAATAGTCACAACATGTAAAAAAACCAAATTTCTGAAATGGACTTTGGCCAAAAAGATGAATAAATGTTTGGGTTTGTTATCTAAAAGTATATTTTTTAAAGTTTATTAGATGACATAATATATCTTCCTATCTTCCACAAGAACATAACCAGTATTTAGTAAATATTTGTTTAATGGACAAATGAATAAATAAACACATGAGTGTCATTATCTGTTTCTTTTTTTAAGTGTGGCTATGCCTGAATGGTGGTTATGACTGTTTGAAAGTCCCTATAGTACAATAAAATGTTCACAACAATATTCTATCATTTTGAAAGAGATAATTCTTTTTTTCCTCCCCTCCTTGGCAAATTATATACAAATCTCAGGACCACACAAAACTATGATGAACATAGAACTGTTGGTTTATACCCATGAAAAAAAAGAGATTAAGAGAATCCATAGACTCCCATGGGAGGTACTCCTTGCCTGTCAGCTCTTCCTTCCTGATAGTTGTTACAAATCACTATGTAGGAACATTAGCAAGTTCGATTCAGTTTAGATCTTGGTAGAGAGATCAGGATTCTCCAGGATAATTTGGAATCTACAGAATGGGTTCCAAATTACACTATCTCTGTAACTTATTCAATTTAAGAAGAGAAATCTTTCAACACCTTCAAAATACAACAATTTCTAAAGCAGATGTATAGGAGCATAAGACATAGGACTAATGATAGAAGTGTCCGATTAATAATTTCTGCTATCAGATTCATGTTCTTAGGTTTCAGAATATTCTTGCAGATCCCAACTAATTTTTAATTTTAATTTTAAATTATATATATATATAAAACTCAGAAGACTCTCATGCCTATCATAACATATAAGCTTAAGTTAGATAGTAGAGTAATTAAACTCACACTTGATTTGTAATATTGATTTCCTGCCTCTGACATATAGGCTGTGTGAACCTTAAGGAAATCAGTTCACATCTCAGTTCTCTAGGTAGCTTTCTAATATTATAAGTGAAAGAGAAGCATGTATATTTGCATTGTTAGAAGGAATTTTTTTATGGGGAAGTATCCTATACCAAAGAAATCACAGGTGTGGCCCCTATTCTATATCTATCTCTCTATATCCATTATATATAGCCATCTAAAACATATTTTATATTGTATATAATGGACATATAGCATATATGTAAGTAAAAATACTGTATTATATGTATATTGCATAAATTTACATGTGTGTGATGTATCTGATACATGCACAAATTTATTAACTTCCTTTATTGATGCATACTAGGGAACCTGTGAAAACATATACGGGAAATACCTTGGAGAGACTGTGGAGCATGTGTAGACATTTCATAACTGGTTCTGCTTGTAGCTATCTATTGGTAGGAGAGGTTTCAGATACATTCAAGCAGACCTGTCAAAATTGGCAATGTTCTATTTGCTTCAGTTAGCTTGGAACCATATGGAAAGGAAAGAAGTCTTTGAGTCTTCTCTGAAATTACATGGCAATTAGAAATAGGTCACTGTTCTTTTTGTTTGTTCTTTTCCATTCAAGGTAAAGGGGGTGAAATTTTAAAATTTAGGAGTTTGAAAAAAGAACAAGTCACAGGAATCTGGGAGTTGTAATCCAGGCAGGTTTTATAATCAGAGTAGTATCTGTATCTCAAAAAGCAAGGAGTGATCTTTGGGAATGACATTTGGAATCCCAGTACAATGAAAATACAATTTGGCAGTCATGTTACACTGGGACATGAACTTAGTGAAAACAATTCTATGTAGGAACCGAAGTTTTGAATCTACTCTTCTAAAGACCAAGGTAGCACAGAGGAATGTATATCTCAGAGATATTGGGGAAAGTGTTGACATGTTGGTTTTTTTCTTGCTATATTTTAATTAAGTACAATTTTGTAAAAGGTAATTGATATTAAGTGATTAACTATAACTGGATATGCTAGTCACTGACTCCCTTAATTATGGAAAAAACATAGCCAGTAAGAGTTTGAACCAATCACAGTAGAGACACCCTGAACTCTCAGAATAATCAAGAATATTAAAAGGCTGATGTAGTAAGCTTAGTAAGGGAGAATGAGTCTGAGTCCATATATGTGTGTGTGTGTGTGTGTGTGTGTGTGTGTGTTCAATGAATTTCTATCTGCTAATATTACGTCAACTCTGCTTTGTTACTTAGATATGTTTTTGTCAAGTATATGAACAATATTAATACTACTTCCCATAGAGTTACAAAAATAAAAATATAATTGTTAATACTGTGAGGCCTCTACTTATAATGTAATATTGCCAACCAGTTTTCTGTGGCTATTCCCTATTGGGCAAATATAAAAAAACTGGAGAATTCAGTCATCACCAAAACAGGCCCTATTGGCAGCCACTCATTTTGACCCTTCTAGGAAAGCAGCCCATGATCTGAGTCACATGGAAATTCTGTGTACAGATTTGCTAGTCAAATTGCAAGAATGACACAAGAATATGACAGCAAAAAGCCTTCACTCAGGGACTCAACAATTCAGAGCTTTTTTCAGAGACATTGTATATCACTAAAAATAACTTTACTGTCTGGACATGTTAGAAAATCCAATAATAAGATGTTGCAATGGCATTTATTTTTCAAGTGTAAAAAGCATATTCACTGGAGATTCAGATTGATTAATGAAACACTTTTACTCAAGGAAGAGAAAACTTATTTCCTACTCTGCATGATTTAACATATCACTTGAGATAAAAGCATCTCTAGTATTTCTCTAAGAATCAGGGTAGGTTAGCCAGATATTAAGCAATGATAACATTATTTAAACATGCTTCAAAATCTCACCTTTCACATTCCCCAGCAAATAAGGCCACAGGATTCCCAAACACAATATTTTAAAATGCCATCTTGATATTTAATTTAAGCATAGATGAGTGAATTAAATTATTCAGGGGATAATCTGAACACATTTCTTGTGAGTGGAAAAATCGCTCACTCAAAAGTCTTCTCATTGGATTTTCATCTGATACTAAATCAAGTACAACAAGATGAATTTATAGAAGGAGCAACTGATGTATTTTTCTTGTTTTTAACTGATTTCTGTGTCTAAGGGCCTGATCACAATTAATTATGTCAGTTGAAAGTATAAATATCTTCTTACAGTCTTACATTCAATCCCCAGGCTCAGGAGAAAACTTCAATTGTAAACAAGATAAAATAGGCACTGAATGCATTGTTGACATGAAAGAGACCTCTGTCTGATATATACAATATCAAACGGATTTAAATTTCTACCTTATAACTATTTAAACCTGAGAGTAGTTTGCTATTTTGTAAAACTCTGGATGACCAAAAGGGCAATGAGAAAATGCATGATGTTTCTAGGTATATAAACAAAAGTGATTTTCCTTAAGCATAGATCTGACCACATCACTCTCTTACAAAATAAACTCCAGTGGCTTCCTACTGGCTTTAGAATTAAATATAAATTTTGCTTGGCTTCTAAAGTTCTTCACAAATCTTTCTAATGTCATGGGAGATTATTTGTCCTCCAACTCTGAGTTATCTAACCAAACTGGTCTTCTCTATGTTTGTCACAAATGCTCTCCATCTGTAATCTTCATGCCTTTCCATGAACTGTGTCTAAAATGCATTCCTTCCTTACTTCTACATAACAGAATCCTCTTTCTTCAAGATGGAGTTCATGTACTGCCCTCTAAGTGAAAGTTTTCTTGACTTAGTTTATTAATAGTATTCTCACTTTCAAATTTTCTTGTATTTATCTATTGTATCTATTCTTTACACACTTATGAATGCCCTTGTTGACTCCCTTATTGAAACATAAGCTCCTTGTGAGTAGTGACAGTTTCATTTATTGGATTTTTTTTTTGCCCAGTGATTCATAAAGTGCAAGGTACATAGTAGGTGTTTCCTAAATTCTTGTTGGTTGAATATTTAAGAGAAACAATATCTTGTATAAAAGATGTAGATTAAGACATAATATAGATCAATTATTGAGAAGGAATGAAGGATAGTAAGAATTAGATGGATTTCCAAGGTAATCTAGTAACCAAGAGTTATTAAAAAAAATCCAAAGACCTATTAAAAAGTACAGATCTGGGCTTTTTTTTAAAATAAAGAACTGCACTGACAGAAAAAGTATCTGTTTCAATGAAGTCATGGATTCATTCTAGATATATCTACAATAATTAAAATATGTGTATAAAAATTAGAAACTGTCAATTTTTTTCCTTCAGGATATCTATTATTTCCAAATAGCTTAATAATCGATTGCATTTTTCATTTATTATATTGACTCAGGATTTACTCTTACATATAGACAAAGCTTTAGTGTAAAGATAAAACATCACATTTGTTTTTTAGCATTTTCTAAGTAGAAAACTACAAGGAAATTAATAAAAATATATGTATATACAAAGGAAGGGGGCCTACCTATCCCAGACCTAAAACTACATTATAAAACAATGGTCATCAAAACCAAATGGTGTAGATATATTGAAGAAAAAAATTGACAAAATTTCTCATTTTATATACATATTTTAATTATTGTAGATATGTCTAGAAATGGAAAATATGGGAAGAAAATTTTATAGCCAGTGTTTCTGATAAAGGCCTCATGTCTAAAATATATAGATAACTGAATCAAATTTATAAGAATGCAAGTCATTTCCCAATTGACAAATGGTCAAAGGATATGAACTGACAATTTTCAAAGAAATTAAGGTCATTTCTAGTCATATGAAAAAAATTTTCTAAATCACTATTGATTAGAGAAATGCAAATTAAGGTAGCTCTGAGGGACCACTTCACACCTCTCAGATTAGCTAAAATGACAAGAAAAGATAATGATGAATATTGTACAGAATTTGGGGAAAATGGGACACTAATGTATTGTTGGTAAAGTTGTGAAATAATCCAACTATTCTGTAGAGCAATTTGGAACTATGCCCAAAGAGCTATAAAACTATGCATGCCTTTGACCCAGCAGTGCCACTCCTGGATTATATCTCAAGAAAATCATAAAGTAGGGGAAAGAACCCACATGTGCAAAAATGTTTGTAGCAGCTCTTTTTGTGGTAGTAAAGAATTGGAAAATGAGTAGATGACCATCAATTAGGGGATGGCTGAATAAGTTGTAGTACATGAAAGTAATGGAATATTATTATTCTATTAAAATGATTTTATGGCACAATGGATAGAGCACCAGCCCTGAAGTTAGGAGGACCTGAGTTCAAATGTTGTCTCAGATACTTAACATTCTCTAGCTGTGGGACCCTGAGCAAGTCACTTAATCTCAATTGCCTCAGAAAAAAAGCAAAAAAAAATTAAAATTTTTAAATTTTTAAAAAGTGATTTTTAAAAAAGCTGATTTTAGAAAGGCCTGGAAAGATTTACACAAATTGATGCTGAGTAAAGCAATCAAAACCAGGAATACATTGTACACAGTAATAGTAAGAATATCTGTTGATCAGCTTTGAAAGACTTGGTTCTTCTCAGTGGTTCAGTGATTCTAGGCAATCTCAACAGACTTTGAAGAGAAAAATGCCATCTGCATTCAGACAAAGAACTATGAAAATTGAATGCAAATCAACACACTTCTTTTTTTCTGTTCCACCCCCCCGACCCAGGTTTTTCCCTTTTATTCTGACTTTTCTTTCCCAATATGATTCATAAAGCAATGTGTATTAAAAAATAAATAACTAAAAAGGTTTTTTAAGGGAAAAAAAGAGAAATGATAAGCAGGTTTTACTTCAGAAAAGCCTGGAAAGAGTTGCATGAACTGATGCTAAGTGAAGTGAACAGAACCAAGACTACATGTACACAGCAACAAGAGTATACAATAATCAGTTATGATGGACTTGGCTCTTTTCAACTATGAAGTAATTCAAATCACTTCTAAAACACTTGTGATGGAAAAATCACATCCAGAGAACTATGAAGACTGGATGTGAATCAAAGCATAATATTTTTATCTTTTTTGTTGCTGCTGATTGTTTACTTGGTTTTTTTTCTTTCTAATGTTTTTTTCCCTTTTGAACTGTTTTTTTTTTTTTTTTTTTTTTTTTTTTTTTTTTTTTTTTTTTTTTTTGCTCAGCATGATGAATATGGAAGCACATTTAGAAGAATTGAACATGTTTAACTTTTATTGGGTTACTTGTTTGGGGAGGAGTTGGGTGGAAGGAGAGGGAGAAAAATTTGGAATATAAGGTTTGCAAAGGTGAATGTTGAATACTATTTTTGCTGTATTTGGAAAAATAAAATACTATTAATGTTTTAAATTAGAAAATTACACTTAGCACAGTACTTTATACATAGTTGTTGACTGGCTATAAGAAATCATATCAGTAATAAATGTGTATATTCTGGAAATCATATTTTAACTTATCAATTAGTTTTTGTTCTCTGTGATTCTTAGCTTTGTTTATATTTGTTTTAAATAACTTTGCTTTCTCCATGCAGTTCTCTGATTACTGAACCTGAATTAGCCACATCATCATTGAAAGAAACTTGATTGTGCCAAAGGTACCATGTTGGGCCAAATATAAAGTCAATCATAAACATTACAGTTTATTATATATATATATGTATATGTATTTGTGTATATAACATATAGTTATATGTAGATATATAGTAACATATATAGCTATTATATTATGTTTATATTGTTATATTATATTAGTATGATATATATAATTATATTATATTATAATTCAATTACAATTTCCTCCAAACAACAGAGAAAAAAATATTAGAAATTTCACCTGTTTCTCAGTGTAACTAGCTGCCTTTTAATCTTTCAATCTTATATCTAGAGGAAAGTTTTCTAAAATAAAACCTTCTTAGGGGTCATCCATTCAGTTCACTCTCTACTCTTACATTAGTACTATTTCCAATTTCAGGAAGGATGTAAGACAATGAGGATACAGAATTTTGAATAATAAATATGTGAATCAGAGGTTTGGGGTTTTAATCCATGATCAGCATAAGTGTCATCCTTGAATTCAATCAGGTTAGTTGTAGGTGAACCTATTTTTGTTTTAAAAATGTTTAATGTTGTTTCAAAATGTTTTTAAAATACAAAATGAAAGTCAGGAAGACCTGAGTTCAAAACTGATCTTAGAAACTTAACACTTCCTAGCTGTGTGATCCTGGGCAAGTCACTTAACTCCAATTGCCTCAGCAAAAAGCAATATATATATAATGAAAACTCTAAATTTCTAACTAAAAACAAGATCTTTCTCTAGAGGATTTTAAAGTTAGATATTTGTTATTTACCAAAATCTTCAAATATTGTAGTAAAATGTATGCTCCTATAAAAATTATTTCTCAAATTTTATGGTTTATAATATTAAGAGCAATAGCTCATATTGTTTTAGCAATATAGGAGAAAGATTAAAAATTTCTAAAAGTACTAATTTTACTTCCATTATTCTGACACTCAGCACCTCAATGAATTATAAAAGAAGAATCGGTCAGTTTTTCTTTGATTTTCTAATGCTTTGCTAAGTGACAGTTTTTCCTTTAAACTTTCTGACTCAATATTTTTTTTTCGTAGGTTTTATTTAATATGCTGCTTTGTAATGGGGATATGTCAAGTTGACCTGATAAAATAAAATGTCACTTACTATTGTGTATAAACATTGTCTTGAGAATATAAGCATAAACTGTAATGGAATGTTGGCAATTACTTCTGAAAAAAAATCTGAATTATTTCCCAAGAATTAAGATACATATAATTAAACTTTTTATGTTCTTACTATGCCAATGATAATCATGGGGAAAAATACTTGTTGTTCTTGTTAGTATGCTTCAGTATTTCTGTGAATTCATTATCTTATCAATATTTTACCAATGATGCATATTGTATATGATCCATATTTTTTCATCTTATTTGATTTTTGTTCATGTTCTGTCACTGATTTCTACACAGAGAATCTAACCAATGTATTGAAGATCTTTTTATAAGTTTTGCTTTATTTTAAAAGGTTGTGAGAGTTTATATTGTTTTGTTTTTATTGATGATGATGATGATGATGATGATTATGTTTATATTCCATGTGCACCAGAACAGCTCTTGGATTGTCAGTTACCCATCACTCTCAATATAAGACTGGTTCCCTTAGAAGTTGTAGAGGCTTATGCAAATGAGCAATTATTATTATGATTTTGTCTCATTCCACTTTTGTTTATCAATAATCATTGGAAATAGTCTCTAACCTACTTGATTTGGTCATCTCCATTCCATCTTTCATTTGTTTTTTGTTATAAAGGATCCAAATTAATAAAGTGAATAGAAATCTTTTTTTTTAATCTCAGAAAATGAAATTGAATAAACTACCAGGGAACTATTAGGAAAAAATACCGGTCTAGAGAGATTAACAAATGAATTGTATTAAATGCTGAGAGAAATAGTAATACCCATACTGCTCAAATTATTCCTTTTTTTTTTCCTAAGGCAATTGGGGTTAAGTAACTTGCCCAGGGTCACAACGCTAAGAAGTATTAAGTGTCTGAGATCAGATTTGAACTCAGATCCTCCTGACTTTAGGGCCAGTGTTCTATACACTGTGCCATCAATCTGCCCCAATTATTCTCAAATATTAAGAAAATGCTTTTTCAAATTAATTTTGTAAGACAAAGATCTATCACAGAAGATGGGGAGAGAGGAATCAATCAAAGAGAATTAGAGAAAAATGCCACAATGAATATTGATTCAAAGCTTTTTTAAAAGCACAAAAACTATAGCAATATATAGCAAATTTATCCCCTATGATCAAATTGGATTTTTATCAAGAATGCAAACTTTCTTACACTATAAGTTCTAAAGAAGGGTATAAGTGAGTTAAGTACAGGAATTTCATAACTTCTCAATCATCAGAAAAAATGTCCCAAACCAAAAGACTATTTTAAAAAACACAAGGAAACCCATTTTATTTGGCACAATTCCAAAAATACCAGGAAAAATAATATGAGAACATGAATTTAAAGTTTTGAACATTTTTACAGAGGAGAAAAATATTACTCTTATTGTTATATGATAAAATGATTTATTTAGAACTCACAAACCAACTAGAAAATTAGTAAAAAGAATTAAAATCAATACAGCTAAGATAAAGATGGAAACTGTTGATTGAGAAATATATTTGCATCATATGTAAGTGCTAATGGCCTGATATCCAAGATATATAGTAACTTAACAAAGTTACTATGTAAGACCAAGAGCCATAACTCAGTGCATCAGTGTTAAACACATGACCAAAAACCTTTCAAAAATTTAACTTATATAATTCTAGGGATGAAGTCAAGATAGGGGAGCAGATGAAGTATCACCTGAACTCTCTCGACATTCCCCTCCACACAACTTTAAAATAACATATCAAATTGAATTCTGAAGTGGCAGAACTAACAAAAAGTCACATGTTCTTTCATCCCAGAAGAGATCTGTGACACAGAGACAGAAGCTGACCAAATCTCAAGTGGAGTCCTAGGGATGGAGTTACTGATAGAACTAGGTACTAGTAATAGAAGTAGGAAGAGCTTTAGGAGCCAGAGATGGTAAGGGCACCTAGCAATGGGCCAGAAAGTGACTATATGGCACCACTGAGTTAACACTGGATACATGACTAAACACTGTCTGGCAAATCTATACCCCCTGCTTGATCATAGTTCAAGGAAAGAAAGGAACATTTTTCATCAATAATGAGTATGAGGTCTGGGAAGCAATATCACTTCTGGTTGGAAGGGTCTAAGGACTCTGAGGAACAGTATTGTTTTATGACAACAGAATGAAAGCCCAGCAGAGATGTTTTGTTTCCAGTCCTAAGGGGCAGGGACCGTGAGAAGCAATACTGATTGCAGTCACAATCAGGAGCTCTTTTTGACCTTCCCTACAGCTAAGTACAGACTAGGAGAGCAATAACTACATCTCTAGCCAAATCACATTATGTAGGAAGCACCAGAAACTTCCTATCCCAGAATAAGCTCTGAATCCCTGTTGTTATTGCTCTTTCTTCATTCTTGAAGAGGACCAATGACATCAGGAGGGCAATGTCTTGAGTTGTAAGTCCATTGCATTTAAGTGAAGCATGGATGTGCAGTCTCATTCTCTCCTCCAGGATCATCAGAATCTGATAACAAGACATAGATCAGGACAACTGGTGATTGTCCTGGACACACTAAGGACCTTGACCTTTTTAAATTAAGGTCTTTTTAAGGTCTTTCTCAGGTCTCATTTTGTCTGAGGCAACACTCATTCAATGGTTTAAGACTGGGTTAAAACTAAGGTGAAAGATTATTTACTTTTTGATCACAAAATAATTGATCAAGGAGGAAAATTTGTTCTAGCCAGAACAAAAACAACTAGCTCTGAAAATAGCAGCATAAAAATCTGAAGCTTGGGGCATCTAGGTGGCACATTGAATAGAGCACCAGCCCTGAAGTCAGGAGGACCTGAATTCAAATCTGGTCTCAGACACTCAACACTTCCTAGCTGTGAGACCCTGGACAAGTCACTTAACCCCAATTGTCTCAGCAAAAAAAAAAAATCTGAAGCTTGAGACAATGCCCCTACAGATTGCCCTTTCCCTTCCTAAGCCAGGAAGAAGTTTAACATTAACATAAAGTCAAAATTGAGAAATAGTGTGGAGAATGAACAAACAAAAAAAAAAGAAAGAAAGAAAGAAATGAAGGTCAGAAGGAAGGGTGGAAAGAAGGAAGAAAGGAAGGAAAGAAAAAATCTAATTATAAACTATTGTAATGACAGAAAAGATCAAGATAGAAGACAATGAAGTCAAAACAGCTAAAAATAGAGCTTTATAGAATTATTTTATATGGTTAAAGAAAATAACAAGATTCATCTGGGGGAAAAAAGGTCAAGAACACCAAGGGAATTCAAAAAAATGTGAAGGAAAGTAGCTTAGCAGTATCTGATTTCAAACTAAATTACAAAGTGATAAAAATCAAAACAAGCTGGCACTAGCTAAGAAATAGTCGTGGATTAGTGGAAAAGATTAATTGTACAATATGCAGTAGTAAAAGACCAAAGTAATCTAGTGTTTAAAACCCAAAGATCGAAACTTTTGGGATAAGAACTCATCAATTGATAAAAATTGCTGGGAAAACTGAGAAACAGTGTGGAAGCAACCAAGCATAAATCAACATTTCACATTGTATGCCTAGAAAGAAGAAAGAATAATGGATAAATGAATTAGATATACTAGATGATACCATAAATAAGTTAAAAGTTCATGGAAAAATGTATTTGTCTTATCTATTGATAAGGGAAGAGTTTAGGACCAAACAAGAAATAGAAAATCTTACAGAAAGAGAAATGGAGAATATTGACTACATAAAATTAAAACACTTTTACACAAACAAAACTAATGTAGCCAAAATTGGAAGGACAGTTGGAAAGTGGGGGAAATTTTTTTATATCATTTCTTTAATTAAGACCTTTCTCAAATATAGAGAGAATTGAACCAAATTCATAAAAAAATAAGAGCCATCACCCAGTTAATAAGTGATCAAAGGATATAAACAGGAAGTTTCAAAAGAAATCAAAACTATCGATAATCATATAAAATTATCTAAAATTACTGATTAGAGAAATGTAGATTAAAACAACTCCAAGATATCATTTCCTAGCTATCAGATTATATAACATAACAAAAAAGAAATGAAAAATGCTAAAGAAGATGTGGAAGAGTTAGACTAATGCACAGTTAGTAGAATTGTAAGCTAATTAAAACATTCCAGAGAATAATTTGGAGCTATGCTCAAAAGATTATAAAATTATGGACACTCTCTGACCCAGTATTGGATACCCATTACTAGGTCTATATTCAGAAGAGATCAAAGAAAAGGAGAAAGGACCTATCTGTACAAAAATATTTATAGCAGTTTTTTTAGTAGTGGCAAAGAATTGGAAATTGAAGGAATGTTCATAAGTTAGGGAATACCTAAACAACTTGTGACATATAATTTTGATAGTTCTATTGTGCCATAAGAAATGATGAGCAAGATGGTTTCAGAGAAACTTAGAAAAACTTATATGAATTTATGCCAAGTGAAGTGAACAAAACTAGGAGATCCCTACACATAGTAATAGCAATATTGCAAAAATATTCTCCTATGAAAGACTTAGCTAACCTGATTAAATCAATGATCCAAGATAATTCCAAATGATACATGATGAAAAATGATATTCACCTCCAAAAAAAGAACTGCTGAACTCCAATTGATAATTGAAGAATACTATTTTTTACTTTGTGTCTTTAGTTTATGTTTTCCTTTGCAATATTACAATTTGAAAAAAAAGTTTATATGTGATTGGGAAATATTTAGCAAAATAAAAATGTATACATATCTTACTTTATATACATACCATAGCTTGTTAACTTCTAACAATTATAGAATTAAGAAATAACTAAAAACTTCCATGAATATATTTCTCTCTTTCTATTTTTTTCCTTTCTCTCTCTGTCTCTCTCTGCCTCTGTGTGTGTCTGTCTTTTCCCCCTTCTTTATCTATCAAACCAATTAAAAAAAATTATCGAGCATTTACTATGTCCTAAGTACTGTGTTAGACACAGCTAGATAACAGACATACAAAGGAAAAAGGTGAAACAATTCCTGCTGTTATCATATATGCAAATTTACAAATACAAAAATATATACAAATTAAATATGAAGTTGTTTAAGGATAAAAGATATACAAACAGTGAGGGCAATAAGGAAAGTTATTTTGTAGGATGAAGTATTATATATGGGTCCTCATGAGAGAGAATGCAAATGTACGCAAAAGTGGAACAGAGAATGTGCTAAACATGGAAAATCAAGTAAACCAATTTGATTTAGAGTACATGAAGGAGAATAATGTGCAATCAGTCTGGAAAAATAGTTAAGTCATATTTATTTGAATTCCGCACAGTAAAGATTTTATTTCATCTTAGAGTCAGCCAGAAAAAATTGAAATTTAGTTGAACAAGATTATGATATGGTCAGATCTGTAGTTCAGGAGTGTCAATTTGGTCTTAATGTGAAGAATGGATTTGACAGAAGCATGAAAAATATTTGGATGCAGTGGCAATAGTCTAGTTATGGAGTTATGAGAGCCTTAACTAGAATGGTGGCCATATGAGGAAAGAGACAGAAACAGATCACTTAAGGCAGTGAAAAAAAACTTATTATGGGTCTAATATGTACCAGGCACTATGCTAAGAGCTGGGAAGACAAATATGAAAAAAAATCTCCTCTTAAGGAGTTTAAAATTTTATAAAGGAAGACAACAAAAAAGGAAACAAAAGCAGAGAGAAATGGAAAAGAAAGTAGCCACACAAAGGCATGATAGAGGCCTTTCCAAAGGAATGCAGCCAACTAGGAAATGAAAAAAATGACTTGTCCTCAGAACCTACTTTAAATGGGGGTTCTGAAAGGAGCTCTTTGCTCTGCCCTCCAGCCCTCTAATCAGTGGATTAGAAGATACTGAGAGAACTAATGACACATGAGTACCAACATTATGAAATCTCTCAAAATGATGAGTTTCCTAATGATGACATTCCTGGTAGCATGGTAGGATCCAGTCCAAAGGACTGTAGCAAGGTCGGAAATGATAAAATGGCTCACCTAAGAGCCCACTTTAAATGAGTGCTTCAGGGAGGGTGATATGAGAGATATAAAAGTAAAATCAATAAAACTTGACAATTAGGTATTGGGGTAGAGGAAAGTGAAAAGAAAAGAATGATTAATCTTGTGAACTGAATTTCTTGAAAGATTTGGCACCCTTGAAGGATATAGGCAAGCTTGGAAAAAGAGTGGATTTTGGAGGAAATATATCGAATGCTTTGTACATGTTGTCCTTGAGATTTTTAAGAAACAGCCAAAGTGGCATCTTGCCACCTGGCAACTGAATATGTGGAAGCAGAGCTCACAAGAGAGATAAGGGCTACACATGTAGATCAGGAATCATCTACATAGAGATGTAGTTGAAACAATATGAACTGATGAGATTACTGAGAGAAAAAGTATAGAAAAGAGGACCAAAAGCTGATCTTTGGAATACACCCACACATAGGAAAAGCACCAAGATAATGATCATGAAATGTATACAGACAAGGAATAGTTGAACAAGTTTTTTTGAAGGAAAATACGGAGAAAGTAACGTCATGAGAACCCAGGGAGTGGAGTATTCAGGAGAAATAAGTGGTTAGCAGTTTCAAATGGCATACCATGAGAAAGGAGGAAAAGAGAGAGAGAAAGATAAAGACAGACAGACAGAAAAAGGTGGACAGACAGACAGACAGGCAGAGAAAACAAATTTATTAGTTCTAAGTATACAAATATAAACAAAATGGTTCTTTCCCTATAATAGCTAATAATAATGATAAGAATAGCCAACATTTATATGACATTTACTACATACCAGGCACTATACTTAGTGCTTTACAATTACTATCTCATTTGTTCAAAATGACCCTGTGGGGGTAGATGCTATTATTATCTCCATTTTACAGATGAGGAAACTGAGCTAGTCAAAAGTTAAATGACTTGCACAGTGTCACTTAGCTAATAAGTAAGTATCTGAGCCCAGATTTGAACTTAGGTCTTCCTGACTCCAAATCCAGGACTCTGTCCACTGAGTTGCCCAGCTGCCCCAAAGGAAGATAACTGGAAATGGGTTATATAAGAAAGTGATAAGCTGGTATCCCACATGCAGGTTGCATGGCATGGAGATTGCTAGGGAATGGCATGAAATCCTACTTCTCCACATTTTAAAGTTCACCTATCAAAGCTGACTGCCCAGAGGTAGAGTTCAAGATAGTAGCATACAAAAGAGGAAAATGATACTTGGTCAATTGTTTTGCTATTGTTCAATTGTGTCCAACTCTTCATGAACACATCTGAGATTTTCTTGGCAGATACTGGAGTAATTCTCCATTTCCTTCTCCACCTCATTTTACAAATGAGTAATTGAAGCAAACAGGTTAAGTGTTTTGCCCAGGTTCACCCAACTAGTTAGTATCTGAGACCAGATTTGAATTCAGGAAAATGGGTCTTCCTGACTTCAGGCCCAACATTATTCACTGCACCCTCTAGCTACCCCAGTTGGTAAATAGGTAGTACAATGAGGAAAGATGATTGGGAAGTGTTATAGAGAAGTAGTTCCTGGCAAGGCATGTGAAATCTCACCAGTGTGAGGTCTGGGGTTTTTTTAGTCCTTTTGAATTAATAATAATTCATCAGTTTCCTTATCTGTAAAATGGGGACCATTACTATCTAGTCATAGAAGTGTTATAAGACTAAAATAATGCATTTAATGTATGTGAAACACTTCAAATAAATAGCAGTAATTAACAAACAGGGAAAGACAGAGGAGAGAGAGAGAGAGAGAGAAAGACAGACAAAAACACAAAGAGAGAGACAGAGAAGCAGAGAAAGTTGATAACTCCTGCATGCAGAGCCTTGTCTGGCAGTACTGGAGTAAAAGTGGAGAGATGGAGTGGAGAGATGGAATTGGGAGAAAAAAAAACATGAAAGAAATAAAAGATGAATTGACTGGCTTCTAAAAATTAGGTCAAATAATCCAGCATATTCAGAGTTCTCACATCTCCTTTTCACAACTAATAGTACATGGATATCAGCTTCTCAGATGACATCATTAGCTAAAATCTATGTCTTTCATGTCATTTACCCTTTATAAACAAGATATATATATAGATAGATAGATAGATATAGATATATAGATATAGATATAGATATAGATTGAGCATTCACTTTCAGAGAGCTGGCCTTTGCAGAATGGTCTTGCCAGAGACCGACTTTTACCATTGTTTCCCATTTACATTTCCAAATACTTGGGAAATAGCTACACAAGATACTATGATCCTCAATAGACACTTTAAAATATGTCTTTTCATTCAATAAGTTCTGATAATAAAAAGTTATTGTATATTACATATCAATTTTAAATGTACCATATGTAATGCAAGTATGCTACAATCTGAGAGTCAATGTAAAGAGCTAACTGAAAATTAACTTTTACATGGCATTCTTAAAGGGGATTCCTATTTCATTATTTAACAATAAGTTATTCATTAATTTGCTATTTTGTTAAATTGTATACCCTACATATAAGCATTCATTAATGGCACTTTTGCCTTGAGAAATCAAAGCTGATTAAAAAATACTCAAGTATTTCCTCTCATGTGAAAAGGAAGATTACATAAAAATCCACCTAGAATTACTCAGAGGCTTATCTGTTTCTGTATTTGTTATTATAGTATGTTTCAGTCACAGTATCTATATGTGGCAACATATCTAAATTCGCATTTTTTAAATAATGATCAAATGCCTTCTACATGCAAGGTTCTGTGCTCAGTGCTATAATCCAAGGATGAAGTATGACATAAGCATGGAACAAATTCACACAGATATATGACAAAGAGAACATGATAGAATCAAAGGAGATTCAAATCAAAAGAATCAAAGTATTCTCAGCAAACTTTTAAACAAAGAGAGCGCTGTTGTCTAGGGCAATCAGGGAAACCTTGATGGAAAAGTTGGGAACTAAGTTGAGTTTTAAAGGAAAAGGATAATTTTAATAATTGAGGATAAGGGAGAAAAGCATTTCAGATTAGAGCACCAGATGGCCCTAATATGTGGAGATATAGATAACATACAAAATCAGGCAAAAGCTAGTAGTATAATTTGTGGAAAACAGGTTAACAGGAGATAATCAATGTTTGTCAAATTTAATTCAATGAAAAGGAGGCAACTATGTTCATGGAGCTGTATGGAAAGAAAGGGTTTTTTGACAATCAAACATTTCCCATTAAGTATGCAGGGGAAATTCTACCATTACTTTTATTTTTTTTCTTTTAATAAAGCTTTTTATTTACAAAACATATGAGTGATTTTTCTACATTCACCTTTGCAAAAACTTTTTTCCCAAGTTTTTCCCCTCCTTCCCCCCCACCCCTCACCCCTAGATGACAGAAAATCTAATACATGCTAAAGGAGGATAAATTATATGACAAATACAATACATGTATACATATCTATACAGTTATCTTATTGCACAAGAAACATCACATCTAGAAAGGGAAGAAGAAAAAAAACAACCTAAGAAGGAAAACAAAATGCATGGAAATATTCATAGAAAGCGTTAAAATGCTGTGTTGTGGTTCACACTCAGTTCCCACAGGCCTCTCTCTGGATGTATATGACTATCTTCATCGCTGAACAATAGGAACTGGTTTGAATCACATCATTGTTGAAGAGAACCATGTCCATCAAAATTGATCATCATATAGTCTTGTTGCTGTGTATAATGTTCTCCTGGTTCTGCTGATTTCACTCAGCATCAGTTCAGGCAAGTCTCTCCAGGCCTCTCTGAAATCCTCCTGTTGCTCGTTTCTTACAGAACAATAATATTCCATAACATTCATATACAAAAATTTATTCAGCCATTCTCCAATTGATGGGCATCTTTTCAATTTCCAGTTTCTTGCCACTACAAAAAGGGCTGCCACAAACATTTTTGCACATGTGGGTCCCTTTCCCTCCTTTAAAATCTCTTTGGGATATAGGCCCAGTAGAAACATTGCTGGGTCAAAGGGTGTGCACAGTTTGATAACTTTTTGAGCATAGTTCCAAATTGCTCTCCAGAATGGTTGGATCTGTTCACAGTTCCACCAACAATGTATCAGTGTCCCAGTTTTCCCACATCCCCTCCAACAGTTATCATTATCATTTCCTGTCATTTTAGCCAATCTGACAGGTGTGTAGTGGTATCTCAGAGTTGTCTTAATTTGCATTACTCTGATCAATAGTGACTTGGAGCACCTTTTCATGTGACCAGAAATAGTTTCAATTTCTTCATCTGAAAATTGTCTGTTCATATCTTTTGACCATTTATCCATTGGAGAATGGCTTGAATTCTTATATATTTGAGTCAATTCTCTATATATTTTAGAAATGAGGCCTTTATCAGGACCTTTGGATGTAAAAATATTTTCCCAGTTTACTGCTACCCTTCTAATCTTGTCTGCATTCATTTTGTTTGTACAAAAACTTTTTAACTTGATATAGTCAAACTTATCTATTTTGTGATTAATGATGACCTCTAGTTCTTCTTTGGTCACAAATTTCTTACCCCTCCACAGGTCTGAGAGGTAAACCATCCTACATTGTTCTAATTTGTTTATAATATCATTCTTTATGCCTAGATCAATGAATCCATTTTGACCTTATCTTGGTATATGGTGTTAGGTGTGGATCAATGCCTAATTTCTTCCATACTAGTTTCCAATTATCCCAGCAGTTTTTGTCAAATAGTGAGTTTTTATCCCAAAAACTGGGGTCTTTGGGTTTATCAAACACTGGATTACTATTGTCATTGAGTATTTTGTCCTGTGAACCTAACCTATTCCACTGATCCACTACTCTATTTCTTATCCAGTACCAAATGGTTTTGGTGACCACTGCTTTATAATATAGTTTTAGATCTGGTACAGCTAGGCCACCCTCATTTGCATTTTTTTCATTAATACCTTGAAATTCTTGACCTTTTGTTTTTCCAGATGAATTTTGTTGTTATTTTTTCTAGGTCAGTTAAATAATCTCTTGGGAGTTTGATTGGTACAGCACTAAATAGATAGATTAGTTTAGGTAGTATTGCCATCTTTATGATATTCGCTCGACCTATCCAAGAGCACTTGATGTTTTTCCAATTGTTTAGATCTGACTTTATTTGTGTGGAGAGTATTTTGTAGTTTTGCTCATATAGATCCTGACTTTCCCTTGGCAGATATATTCCCAAATATTTTATACTATCGATAGTTATTTTGAATGGAATTTCTCTTTGTATCTCTTGCTGTTGCATTTTGTTGGTGATGTATAAAAATGCTGATGATTTATGTGGATTTATTTTGTATCCTGCAACTTTGCTAAAGTTGTGGATTAATTCTAATAGTTTTTTAGTTGATTCTCTAGGGTTCTCTAAGTAGACCATCATATCATCTGCAAAGAGTGATAATTTGGTTTCCTCATGACCTACTCTAATTCCTTTAATCTCTTTTTCTTGTCTTATTGCCAAGGCTAGCATTTCTAATACAATATTGAA
>JAJPUD010003281.1:3534-33070 GCA_023553655.1 Myrmecobius fasciatus | reverse complement strand
AAATGTTTCAAACCAGTTCCAATTGTTCAGTGACGAAGAAAGCCATATACCCCCAGAGAGAGGGATATGAATGTGGACCACAACATAACATTTTCATGCTCTCTACTGATGCTTGCTTGCATTATGTTTCCCTTCTCAGATTTTTTTTCTTGTAGATCCGATTTTTCTTGCACAGAAAGATAATTGTAAAATATGTACACATATTCGATTTGTCAATTATTTTAATATAATTAACATGCAGTAGACTTCCTGCCATCTAGGGGAGAGAGTGGGGGGAAAGAAGGAAAAATTTGTAACAGAAAGCTTTGCAAGGGTCAGTGTTGAAAAATTACCCATACATATGTTTTGCAAATAAAAAGCTTTAATTTAAAAAAATAAATATAATAAATAAATAAATAAGAAATTATGTCTGAGACAATATGGTCTTGGAATCAGGAAGATTTGAATTCTAATCCTGCCTGTGACATAGAATAGCCATGTGACCATGAGCAAGTAGCATGTTCTCAGTGCCCAGGAAATTCTAAGATTATAAATTATAAATGAGATGCCACTCATAATTTTTGGAGAGAGTTTTTGTACTAGATTTATACCAAACTGACAAAATCAAAGGTCATGAGCATCCTCTACCTCACTTTCACTCATAGAAAAAAAAAAAGACTATTTCAAAGTAAAGCATAAAATTGATAATTATCTTGTGGGTTGATCTATGGAGAGAAAGATACTTGATGATTCAGGAAATTTGTATCTACACATAAGAGTTATCACTAATTGGTGTTATTATAGTAATTAACACTGACAACAATAGAACAAATTAAATAATATATATTTGTAGATTTCATTCATACAGATAAACACTAATGATAGTGTAATATTGGATTGAATGGGAATTTCAAACTGATTAGAAAATCTTGCAGAAAAACTCCAGTATATAAACATTGAAGGGTTGTGAAAACAGACTTTGGATTTCATTGCTACAGGGAATTCTCAGGTAAGGAAACTCCCTCTACCAATGAAAGTCAATACCTTTTCTTTGGGACTTATGATCTTAGAGATTTGGCTACAGAACTATCAGGTGAAAGGATCTGATCAAGATCACACAATTAGAATGTGTCAGAAGGAAGACTGAACTCCAAATCTCTGGCTTTGAAGCCAGCTCTCTATTCAGTATACCATATCACCTCTCATGTTCTTTTAATATGCCAAATATGTTCCAAAATAATGTGCTGTTTCTTAATAAACATCTTGTGGCAAGAATCTCAAAGAATTTCAACTAATTTTACTAGTCCCATTTTATAAATAATAAAATTAAAGTACAGAAATATTGAATAATTTACCTATTTTTGCAATTAGGAACTGCAGTAGCAGTTCCAGGACCAAAATTCACAAGTCCTAAATCATATTTCTTAAATGATTACAAAACCCCGTCCTAGGAAGTTTCCTGTTTAATTGTTACTGTTCTTTATTTTAGATTGTTTTGGAAACACTTTTCATGTTATTTTCAAAGATTTATTGAAATTAGATGTCATTAGGATGTGTTCCATACCAATATATTTTTCTGTCAACAAGCATAAAATCTGGATAAACTCCCCTCCTACAGAATATAATTTGGGTAAATAGTGAAGGATGGGTGCAAAGAATAACACATTCTTCTTTCAAGGTTGAGTTGATCATGAATTCTAATATTGTCTAAGAAGGAACATGTGCTAGTAGCTTGTTTCTTTCTTCTTCTTCAGAAAGCAAACAGCACCAAAACAAGAGATCTTATTAGAAAAAATATACTTATTTTTCATTACAATGAACAAAAAAAGAATAATCTTGCCAAGACAAACTCTGAGCAAACTATGTTCTCAATTCTCCTTTTCAGAAAGTGCTGCAAATTCTTTTTTATAATATTGTCTCATTACTAAGGTGTTGAATTTTAAGATAGTTTTCATCATAAACTCATGAATTTGTCTTCCAAATAGAGGAAAATGAAATGTCTCTTAACAAATTACATGGGGTACTGGCTAAGAAATAGAGCAGTTGATCAGTGGCATAGGATAGAATCACAGGACAAACTAGGCAATAACCTTAACAATTTAGTGTTTGATAAACCCAAAGACCCCAGCTTTTGGGATAAGTACTCACTATTCGGCAAAAACTCCTGGGGAAATTGGAAACTAGTGTGGAAGAAATTAGGGCTTGACCCATACCTAACACCACATACCAAGATAAGATCTAAATGGGTTCAAGATCTAGATATAAAGAGTGATTTTGTAAACAAATTAGAGGAATGTAATATAGTTTACCTCTCAGACCTGTGGAGATGGAATAAATTTATGTCCAAAGAAGATCTAGAACTCTTAATTGAACACCAGATGGATAATTTTGATTATATTAAGTTAAAAAGTTTCTGTACAAATAAAACTAATGCAGACAAGATTAGGAGGGAAGCATCAAACTGGGAAATCATCTTTACATTTAATGGTTCTGATAAAGGCCTCATTTCTAAAATATATAGAGAATTGTCTCATATATATAAGAATTCAAGCCACTCTTCAATAGATAAGTGGTGAAGGGATATGAACAATTTTCAGAGGATGAAATTAAAACCATCTCTAGTCATATGAAAAATTGCTCCAAATCACTATTGATCAGAGAAATGCAAATTAAGACAACTCTGAGGTACCACTACACACCTGTCAGATTGGCTAAAATGACAGGAAAAGATAATGATGAATGTTGGAGGGGATGTGGGAAAACTGAGACTCTGATACATTGTTGGTGGAACTGTGAACGGATCCAACCATTCTGGAGAGCAATTTGGAGCTACGCTCAAAAAGTTATCAAACTGTGCTGTGCATACCCTTTGACCCAGCAGTGTTTCTATTGGGCCTATATCCCAAAGAGATCTTAGAGGAGGGAAAAGGCCCCACATGTGCAAGAATGTTTGTGGCAGCCCTTTTTGTAGTGGCTAAAAACTGGAAACTGAATGGATGCCCATCAATTGGAGAGTGGCTGAATAAATTATGGTATATGAATGTTATGGAAGATTATTGCTCTATAAGAAACGACCAGCAGGATGATTTCAGAGAGGCCTGGAGAGACTTGCATGAACTGATGCTGAGTGAAACGAGCAGAACCAGGAGATCATTATACACGGCAACAACAATACTATATGACGATCAATTCTGAGGTCCATGGCTCTCTGCAACAAAGAAAAGTCTCAAACCAGTTCCAATAGTTAACTGAAGAAAACCATATACACCCAGAGAGAGGGATATGAAATATGGACCACAATGTAACATTTTCATGATCTCTATTGATGTTTGCTTGCATTGTGTTGCTTTTCTCTGGTTTTCTTTTTTTTTTCTTATAGATAGGATTTTTCTTACACAACTTGTCAACTATTATTACATTATTAACATGTAGTGGACTTCCTGCCATCTAGGGGAGAGGAGGGGACTGGAGGTAAAAGTTGTAATGGAGAGCTTTGTAACAATCAATGCTAGGGAACTACCCATACATATGTTATACAAATAAAAAGCTTTAATAAAAAAAAATTTTTTAAATTACATGGAACTACAGACTTTGAGACCAGGCACCTACTTATAATAGCAAATAGTAAAATATAAATCAGAAGTCAACTGCATCCTTAAAACCTTTCTACATCTTTACATTTTTGAAAATCAATAAAGTAACTCAGTTATCAAATTATTCCAAACAATACAACTGTGATATTTAAAACTTAAAGAACAACACAAACAAAAATGCTCAATAAAGATTGGGTTAATTTACAGTATCTGCTACATAGCAATTAAGAAAAATTATATGCTCAATTTGCTCCTTTTCAGTGCTAAATCTGAGATAATGATGAGAACCTTCATCTTGGCCTTTCTATTGTGAACAAACAAAAAGTGATGCAAAAAAGACCTAATTTGTTTTGAGATTGGATTTATTGTCATTTTTCAATTGTCTAATTGCTTCACAAACATGATCTTAGAGAAATGCCTAACAGCGATTTGGTAAAATCACAAGGTAAAATCTGAAATGACCTGTAAAGAACAAATGTAATTTCTAAAAAGACCAATCAATACTTATTATACCCATTTCCTCACCTTCCACTCAGTTCTCAATCTAATAGAGCTAGATATTGTCCAGAGGATTGGGGATATGACAGCAATCTAGCCACTAGAGAATCAATTGGAAAACAGAAGACTGAGAAGAAAAGATTTTGGGATGGGGGGGGGAACATGTTGTGATCCTCAAGTATTTGAAGCACGATTATGTAGAAGGATGCATTTTGTTCTGCTTAGCCCTGGAAAACAGACCCAGAGGTCTTGTGTGGGCATTACAGAGGCAGAATTCAGCTTGATATAAGGAGGTGGGAAAGATTCCAAACTTTGAGCAAAAAAAATTATATGGATTGTCACATTGAGTAACAAATTTCTTCTTCTTAAATGTTTTCAAAAAAAAAAGAATGGGTAGCATTCCCAAGCCAAAGCTTTTCAGCAACTGAATCACAGGGAGCTAGAAGCAACCAGAGACTCAAAATTCTTGCACATGTAATTCAGCCAAAAGCAGGCAAGGAATCTCTGTTCAACCCTTCTTATAGTAGCATAAATTTGCTTATGTCATAGCAAATTCAAGGTTACAGGGATTTACGGTGCTGCATAACTTAAAAAGAAGAAATGGTTCCTGGCTCCCACTTTATCTATATTTGTGTAGCAAATACTGCTTTCTGTCTTATATGGAGGGCACAGTAGTAAGGGTAGGGAGAAGAGATATTCTCCTCCTAAAAACCTACAGTCATTTCCATATCACTGGCAGACACTCAAATAAAGTTTGCGTCTGTCTTCAATTTTGGAAGGAATTGGAGTGACTACTAACTACAGCCTGTATGCGTTCCAGACTTCCATCTACAATATTCCCAGTTAAGTATTCATTGAATCTTTTCAAATATTCCAGTTTGCGGCTTTTCCTCTCATTTCCCTGTTCCTCTCTCAGCAACTGTCTTCTGGTCATTTTCCTATATCTTAAAGGAGAATAGTAAGGGATCAGAAGCAAACCTAATCAATTAATTTTGCTACTTGTTAGAAACTACAGTAAGATCCAGGAGGATTTTGAATATTTTATTAACAATAAAGTATCTTTTTTCATTAATTTCACTTATATATGCTCCTTCAAGACACAGTACCATCAATACTGAAAACTGGTTTACTACTTTTTTATGTATTTGCCTCTTTCTTAGGCAATTACAACAAATAATTAAAATTTTAATAGAATATAAAAACCCTTCTTTCATAACTTACGAGTTTTCTATAACTTTTCTATGGGGGAAAAAGTTGACTCAATCAGAACTACTTAAACATTTTTTTCTTGCTTAGTTTCAATATTTGCATTGTTGCTCTACTCAACAGAAATAATGAGACATTAGGTACATCCCACAAAAATTTCTAGGTTAAAAAATCTATAAGAAGGCAGTCAGATTTTTAGTTTTGCAAGTTTTCTTTGATGACTATCAGTGTAGGACAGTCATCTCACTCCTTGGGCAGTTAGTTAGCTGACACAGTACATAGAGTTCCAGGCTGGAAGTCAGGAAAACTCAGTTTTGTAAGTTCAAATCTGACATTAGACACCTGCATTTAACCTTGGGTAAGACTCATCTTCCTAGGTTCAAATATAGCTTAATACCTAGGTGACTAAGCAAGTCACTTCCTCTTGTTTGCCTCAGTTTCATCATCCATAAAAATGAGTAGGAGAGGGAAATGGCAAACCAATCCAGTATCTTTGTCTAGCAAACCTCAAATGGGATCTTGAAGAGTTGACATGACTTAACAATGAAATAACAACAAAAGAGAGAGATTGCAGATGTGGAATGTTGCTTACATTTTCAGATGAATCACTTAAGTGTTACAGAGAATAGAGTTCCAGGCCTGAAGTCAGGAAAACTCATCTTTCTGAGTTCAAATCTGGTCTCAGACATTTATTATTTGTGTGATCCTGAGCAAGTCACCTAGCACTATTTGCCTCAGTTTCTCTTCTCTAAAAAATAAAAATAAATAAAAATTTTAAAAAAAAGAAGCTGGAGGAAAAAATGGCGAATCATTCCAAGATCTTTGCCAAGACTCGGATGGGGTCACAAAGACCCAGACACAACTGAACAACAGTTCAATTTTTATTCATATCTGAAACATTTATGCTCTTACATTTTTCTTTTTCCAAAATGTTTATCATTATAAAGGAAAGAAATATAAATTGCAAAATTAGAAGGATTTTTCAGACATCAGAAGGTTTTCCAACACGACTAATGATTTCTCAGAACAAACAAAATTTGCAAGACCACATTGTGCTATTCTTTGGGATGAGTTAGTATGCCAAAGTACTTCATAATTAATATCCCAGGCCACAGGTTGGCATTAAAATTGAGCTTAGCCATGCCTCTTTCTTTGCTGTTGCTTTGTTAATTCAACTGTTTCTATGGTGTTGTTTTAGATGATTAAGAATGACTTGTTTTTTATCGCATTTTCTGAAGTTTCTTATTGAAAAAAATTATTTGAGGATAGAAATGTTTGTAAGTAAAAAAGTAAAGTAAAGAACAAGCAGTAGTCAGAAAAGAAAGTTTTTAAATGAATGATGATATTTTCCCATTTGAAATCTCAAATTAAGCATGTTGAGACAGGGCAACTTCTGTCTTCCCAAAGCATCCCATTCTGGCAGACATAGTCCAATAGGCTTCAAAGGAATCAAATGAAATAAAGACCTAGTTCATCTCTTTGCCAGAGTCCTATCTACTAAGTCTGCAAAATGATTTTATCCACCAGTTCATAGTAGAAATGATATTAACAACATCCTTGACTCTTTAGTCTAGATCTGAGTTCCAAGATATTTAATAAATCTCTAAATTTAAAATTATAGAAAATTACTTTCAGTTCCCAGAGGGAAATGAGAGTTGTTTAAGTACAATGCCAACCTGATTCATGTTCAAATTGTTTATTTTTTTAAACTAAAACTTATTTTTAAAAAGCAGATATTGAGTCTAGAATTTAGAGCATAGAATATTAGAGCTAGAAAGTACATTGTAGATTAACTAACAAGGTTCCATCATTTTCCAGATGGAAAAACTAAGATCCAGAGCAACACAGTAGGGTTTTTTTCTACATTAACACAACCACTTAATGGCAGAAAAAAGACTGATATATTCTTACCTCACTGCTTTTTCTATTATAGCACAATATCTTGAATATCTTTAGTATATAATATCTGAAAAAAATTATTTTGAGCACTTACACATTTATGTTAAGTGCATAATTCAATTCTCCAATAGATCCATAACCATATGAATATAATCACTACAAATTTTCAATATCTAAAATATGATATATGCACTTACATACAGATATTCTCAGTGTCCCCAAAGTCTTAGATAAGTTTTATGCTTTTGTAACTTAAAACTGAACATGATTGTGTTTATAATAACAAATGAATATAATTATTAAATACTTTATAAATATAAAATAAGATTTCAATAATTGGGAAATTATCAATTGTTCATAGGTGGATAGAATCAATATAATAAAAATAATTCTACCTAAATAACATTTTCAGCTCCATCCCAATTAAATTATCACAAAATCCTTTTGTTGAGCTAAAAGAAAATTCATTTGGAAGAACAAAAGGTCAAAAATATCAAAGGAACTGATAGACTTTCTTCACCTACAAATCTTTTCTATCAATATCAGATCTTAAACTGTATTATAAGGCAAAATATACACATATATAATGTACACATAAGGCATATATATAATTTACATATAATATATAACATACAATAATATGATATATTATAATAATATAAGATTATCAGAACTATCTGTTACTAATAAAAGAATGGTGAATCAATGGAATGGATAGATATACAATATATAATAATAAATTATTATAATAACATTGTACTAATAATATAGTAATATATAAAATATAGTTTGATAAATATAAAGATTTAAGCTCTCAAGATAAAACTTCACTGTCTGATAAAAATTGTTGGGAAAACTAGAAAGCTGTCTAGCAAAAATTAGATATAGACCAATATTTTATACCATTTGCTAAGAAAAGGACAAAAATAAAGATAACAGGAAAAGATAATTGATAAATGTTGGAGGGGGTGTAAGAAAATGGGATCAATAATGCATTGTTCATGAAGTTATGAAATGATCCAACTATTATGGAAAAAAAACTGGGAATTATGCCCAAAGGGCTATCAAACTATGCATGCCCTTTGATCCAGCAGTGTCTCTACTGGATCTGTATTCCCAAAGAAATCATAAAAAAGGGAAAAGGGCCCACATGTGCAAAAATATTTGTAGCAACCCTTGCTGTAGTAGCAAGGAACTGGAAATTGAGTAGTTACCCATTAGTTGGGAAATGGCTGAATAAGTTGTGGTATATGAATGTAGTGGAATATTATTTTTCTATAAGAAATGATGAGCATTTCTATAAGAAATGATTTCAGAAAAGCCTGGAAAGACTTTCATGAACTTAGGCTAAGCAAAGTGAGCAGAATGAAGAGAACATTGTATACAGTAACAAGATCAACCGTGATGGGCTTGGCTCTTTTCAACTACAAGATCAAGGCAAATCCAATAGACTTGTGATGGAAAATATCCAATCACATCTAGAGAGAGAACTGTAGAAATTAAATGTAGATCAAAGCATTGTATTTTCACCTTTTGTTATTGTTATTATTCGCTTCCTTTCTTGTGTTTTTTTTCCTTTGATCTGATTTTTTGGGGCACAGTATGAAAAATATTGAAATACATTTAGAAGAAATGCACATGTTTAACCCATATCAGATTGCTTACTGACTTGAAAAGGAGGAAAAGGGGAGAGAGATAGAAAAATTTGGAATGCAAGGTTTTGCAAAGGTGAATGTCAAAAATTATCTTTGCATGGATTTGGAAAAATGAAATGTTATTTTAAAAAAAGATAATGCCAAAATTGATACATGATCTAGATATAAAGGGAGATATCACAAGCAAATTAGAATACCATGGAACCTATTACCTTTCAAATTTATGACTAGGACAATTTATGAATAAACCAAAGATAGCATCATGAGATATAAAATGGATAATATTGATTACATTACATTTAAAAGGGGTTGTACACATAAAAACCAATGTAGCCAAGATTAGAATAAAAGCAGAAAAATTGAGGGGAAAAGTTACAGACAATTTCTCAGATAAAGCAGCATATCTCAAATATGTAGAGAAGTTTGCAAAATTATGAGAAAATAAGCTATTACCCAATTGATAATGGTCAAAGGACATGAATACAAACTTTGGGGAAGAAATCAAAGCTATATATAGTTAAATTTAAAAATGCTCTAAATCATTATTAATTAGGAAAAATATAAATTAAAACAACTTTGAGATACCATATGATACCTATTAAATTGACTAATATAATAGAAGGGAAAAGGGGCATATTTCGGAGGGAATGTGAAAAAACTGGGACACTAACACAATTGGTACAACTGTGAACTGATCAAATCATTCTGGAAAACAATCTGAAATAATGCCTAAAGAGTTACAAATCAGCATATGCCCTTTGACTCAGCAATACCACTATTAGTTCTGTTCACCAAGGTGATCAGGGAAAAAAGAAAAGAATCTATATGTTCTAAAATATTTATAGTAGCTCTCTTGGTGGTGGTAAAGAACTGAAAATGAGGAAATGCACATCAAATTGGATTGGAATCAGGAGAACCTGATTTTTAATTATCACCTTTGACATTTACTTGCTATATGAATATAGCAAGTTACTTAAACTCTCTGAATCTCAAGAAGCTCACTCAGATTTATCTCTGAAATTATAGAGCAAGGTTATCCTAAATCCTTCATAAAATAAACTAGTCCAGCCAGTTTGGCTAGTATTTTCCTTTGATTTATGCTTCAGGCTTGCTCTCTGGTAGACTAGAAATAATAATAATAGCTAGCATTTATATAACACCCACTACTACATAAATATAGTGCCAGGAATTGTACTAAGGGCCCTGTACTTATTATCTCATTGATCTTCACAACAACCCTGGAAGTTAGATGTTATTATTATCTCTATTTTACAGATGAGGAAACTGAGGCAAACAAATCTTAAGTGACTTGACCAGTCACACAACAAATAAGTTTCTGAGACTAGATTTGAACTCAGGTCTTCCTGATTACAGACCAAATGCTCTACATATTGTACCATCAGCAAAAGTGGCAAAAGTCCATCCATGACAGTTGTTTATGAAGATAAGTCAAGCACTTATCAATCACATACTATATTCCAAGCACTGTTCTGGGGATACAAAGAAAGAGGAGTGGGGGAATCTCTGCTCAAAATACAACTGGAGAAACAACATGTAAACAACTATGTAGAAACAAGACAGATGCAGAATTATTTGGAGATAAATTTCTGAAGGAAAGCATTAATATTAAAATAAACCAGGAAGGATTGATTCCAGAAAGTGAGATTTTAGCTAAGATTTGAAAAAGTTCAAGGGTATCTTTGAAGAAAGATGCAATTCCAGGCATGGGGGATGACTGTGAAAAAGCACAATTGGGAGATGGAATATCTCCTAGGAGGTTAGAATCATTGGATCATCGAGTACATGCAGAGTAAGATATGAGAAGGTTGAAAAAGTCAAAAGGGTCCAGGTTTTAAAGGACATTAAAAATCAAACAAAGGATTTGATCCTGGAGGCAATAATCAGTAGTATTCTAAAAACAGAAGTTAATCTTAAACCCCCAGTGATTTGCCATAAACAATATAGTGTAGTTATATACTCTCTTTAACTGTGGTCAAAGAGATAAGGCCACTGACTACAACTTTTTTGGAATAAAGATCTATCCATAAAACAATCCTTGTACTTGAAATTCAATATTTTTGTTGTCAGTTGTTTTTATATTTATAATATATGTTTATATTGACCGCAATGCTTCGGTTAGTAGCCCTAAAGATAGATATAGCCTCAGTATAAATATTCTCACTAACTAGTCAAATGTAAAACCATTTATAAAAGCTTTGAATGTCTGATTTTTTTTCAAAGTAAAGAGTTTTATCATAATTTTGGAAATACATGTTCAGATTTTTAGGTTTGTTTACATACAAAGCAAAGAATTGTCTTTGAAACATAAATTTGGGATTTTAGGATACTCTCAAATTAAATGTTTGTATAAACTAAAGATTTATTTTGAAAATATTTGCCACATGCTGTTTTAGCATACTAAGTGCTGCAGAGAATACATAAAAGACAAGATATTTTTGTGTTATAAATCTCTTTACTTTTTTGAATAGCATTTAAATTCAAACACATTCATTTTGGGGGGAAAAATCTGTTTATAAAAATCCAAACATCCTTCCAAAAAAGCTCACAATATCTCAGGAACTGTGTTTTCATAGAGTGAAATATAACATAGTGTTGTTAGATTATAATAGACAACCAACCTGAATAATGAAAAACTTAAAAGAATACCTTTTTGGTGCTCCAAGTCACTATTGATCAGAGAAATGCAAATTAAAACAACTCTGAGATACCACTACACACCTGTCAGATTGGCTAAAATGACAGGAAATGATAATGATAACTGTTGGAGGGGATGTGGGAAAACTGGGACACTGATACATTGTTGGTGGAACTGTGAACGGATCCAACCATTCTGGAGAGCAATTTGGAGCTATGCTCAAAAAGTTATCAAACAGTGCATACCCTTTGACCCAGCAGTGTTTCTACTGGGCCTATATCCCAAAGAGATTTTAAAGGAGGGAAAGGGACCCACATGTGCAAAAATGTTTGTGGCAGCCCTTTTTGTAGTGCCAAGAAACTGGAAATTGAAAAGATGCCCATAAATTGGAGAATGGCTGAATAAATTATGGTATATGGATGTTATGGAATATTATTGTTCTGTAAGAAATGACCAACAGGAGGATTTCAGAGAAGATTGGAGAGAATTGCATGAACTGATGCTGAGTGAAATCAGCAGAACCAGGAGAACATTATACACAGCAACAAGACTATATGATGATAAATTTTGATGGACATGGTTCTCTTCAACAATGATGTGATTCAAACCAGTTGTTCTGCGATGAAGATAGTCATATACATCCAGAGAGAGGCCTGTGGGAACTGAGAGTGAACCACAACACAGCATTTTAACGCTTTCTGTGAATATTTCCATGCATTTTGTTTTCCTTCTTAGGTTGTTTTTTTTCTTCTTCTCTTTCTAGGATTGATGTTTCTTGTGCAGTAAGATAACTGTATAGATATGTATACATGTACTGTATTTGTCATATAATTTATCCTATCTAGCATGTATTGGATTACCTGTCATCTAGGGGTGGGGGGTGGGGGGTGCGGAGAAGGAAAGGAAAATTTGGGGGAAAAAAAGGTTTTTTTTTTGGCAAAGGTCAATGTTGAAAGGTCACTCATGTTTTGTAAATAAAAAGCTTTATAAAGAAAAAAAAAGAATACCTTTTCCCAAAACAGTAGTGATATTATTATTTTACTTGCATTAGGAACTCTACCCTCCTTGATTTATCTAAAGATTTGATAAATAGAAAAATATTTTTATTATACCTAATCAGTCACTAAATCCTGTTTATTCTTCCTTCTCAAATGTTTTGTATCAATTCTTTTCTTTCCTTTCCCACTAGTTTAGGCCTAGACCACATCATACCATATCCTTATTATAGAATGATAATTGAACTCTATGCTTCCATTTTTTTTCTCTCCCATCCAGTACATTCTGCAATCAAGAACCATGATTATCTTCTTAAGACACAGTTATATAGTTTGGCAGACATCACCTTACACTAGATACCATACTCCTTTCAAAGTGATTATATGACCTTAATGTGTTTATCTTTTTTTCTTTCAAATGAAACAATAAGCTCCATAAAGATAGGTAACCATGTCTTCTTGTTTCCATTCCTCAGAGTGCTAGCAAGAATTCACATTATGTGTATTGGTTGATCAACTGATAAAGAAGAATTTCTGCTCCAATGAATTGTTAACATCCTGAAACTCTTAACAGAGGACTGATGTATCAGAAAAGATTTATATTTACCTCTAATTACAAAGTTTTCATGCCCCTTTTTAACAAAAGTCAAAATTAAACAACTCTAAGAACTGGAAATAAATTCATATGGATACTAAGTTGTTTAAGTTTTTGTAACTATGGAAGGAAAATATTTTGAACACTTCAAGTAGGAACTTTGCCTGTTGGAACTCTGAAGGAAATGGGAGAGATATGAATTCATGTATAGGTGAATATTAATTATATCTTGAAATTGATGAATGCCTTGGTTTGCTATTATCTCAATACCCAAAGAACATATTTCCAATGATACTTAAAGTTTCTCTTTCCTTGAATTTCAAAGGTATGCTAGGAAGCATTTTTCTCTTTATTTTCAATAATTTCAGTACTTTATCAAAGAAACCAACAATATAAAAAATCTCTTTTAAAATTTATTCTCAGATCTAGTTTTGTTATGAAAATGCATATATTAATGATATCATATATCCATGATACTATAATAACCTATTTTTCCATATATTTTACAAAGCCAATAAATCAATTAATCACAACACATTTATTAAGTATCTTCTATATGCCAGGAACTATGCTAGGTACTGGAGATAAAAGAAAAAAGAGTCCCTGGTCTCAAGAAACTTACAGTCCAATAACTGTATAAAAATTATATATACTGATATATACTTTATACAACACATGGTTGCAAGTACTCTTTTTACCAATGATATCTGCATCCTTTGATGTCCTTTTCATTTTTCATGTTGAATTACTTACAACTCTATACTCATGCCCAACTTAAATCCTTATCAAAATGACCCAGCATAAATTGACCTTAGATAAACTGCAGTTTTATTTTATTAGAAATTGTTGTGGTCTGTGATTCATGACCATAGAACATAACTAGGAAAATATTTAGATTGAAAAAATGAGCCTTTGTTTGGAATTGTTTTTTAAAAACTTCAGTTCCCAAACATCAATTTTACCTTTTCTCTTTCTCCTATTTAATTCTGGAACCAATGCATTTTCTATCTTTTTTATGTGTTCATTTATTCTTTGTGTGTTCATTTATTCTGATACAATAACTTCAACCAATGTTGTAAGTTGAAATATAGGCATTTTTCATCTACTTAGTTTTTCCTATATGCTATCAGACCAATTTATTTTTAATTATTATAAATCTCAACAAGAAAATTCCAGTTGTTATGAGGCTTGATTTAATCAGCCTAAAATCATTCATAAATATATCTTGGGGAATTTAAGAAGTTTAAGATGTGAGAATCTTTAGTAATCATTCATTCTTTTTAGTATAATTAAAAGTATGATCTGAGATGTCCTCATTGCAGTTCAAACAGATTACCATACAAATTATAGCAATATGTTTAAAATTTTAATAAAAACCAAAAGATTTGTGTTTTGTCATCTAAAACAAAATTGGTCATCAGAACAGCTAGATATATGATCATTAATAAATACTTATACAGTTTGATCATTCTTCTTGAACAGGAAAAAAATACCAAGATTAAACAAGCCAATTATTGATAGATTCTGAACATGCTTTCAAAGAATCATGCCAATGTGCTACAATTATTTTTCATATTAAGGATAATTTGTAAATGCTATATAATTACTGTCAAATATCAGTAAACATATCATTTGAATCCAATTAAGCAAATATTTATTAAACACCTGATGTGAACTTTCTTAAGTACAAGGGATAAAAGACACAAAAATAAAATATCTTCTGCCATCAAGAAGCTTACATTCAAGTAAGATAAATAAGGAGCCTTGCATATCTCTGCTGTGCACTTTTTTACTTTATTCCTTTTTTCCTCTTTCAATTCCCCCATCTAGACCAAGCAGGCAGTTAAGCACAGATATATATATAGATATAGATATAGATATATAGATAGATGTATATACACACATACACACACATACATATACATTCATGCCCACCCACAGACCCACCCACATTCATATATATATATATATATATATATAAATACATATATATAAATAAATATATGTATATATATATATATATATATATACATACACACACACACACCCCTAGGTAGAACTCATGTACACATAACCCCATATACTCAGATATAGATATAGATATGGATATTCACATACATTTCCCCATATGTACATATGCATCTAAAACAATATTATTATGAGTAATATATAGATTTCTCTCTTGATTGAATCTTTTAAGTTTAACTTTGTCTAGGATCGATGATTACTAGCCCTTTTTTTTTCTTATAAACTCTAGTCCTGATCCTTGTTGTAATGTTTGTGTACATCATCTTTCCTATTCCTGCTAATTCTTCTACTTTAATTGTGCTCCATAACTTGCCTTACTATTATTTAATCTCCCTCACCCATGGATCTCTCCCTTCTCTTCTTCTTTGATCCTTTGCTTCCTCCTCCCATCCCTTTCCTTTACTTCTTTATAGATTTTGGAGGATGCTATACCCTTCATGGTATATATGTAGTGTTTCCTATTTAATCCATTCCCAATGTGAGTAGGTGTTAAGACTAAAAGCCTTCCTCCCCAACTCTAATGTTTCCATATCTTTTCTTCCTCTACATCTCATTTGTATAACATAATTACTATTTTTACCTTTTCATTGACAGTTTTGATTTTAGTCATAGTCAACTCTGCCCTAAACTTTCTTTTAAACTACCCAATTATTGATTACAATCTTAAATACATGATATGCATTTCTAGATAAAAAACATAAACAATTTATCCATGTTGAGTTTTTTGAAATTAATCTTTGATATTGGCTCATATATTAAATTTTCTATTGAGTTCAGGTTTGGTTGAAAGTCCTCAAAATCTGAAACTCTGCTAATGTCCTTTTTTTCTATTCAGTATTATGGTTAATTTTGCTAGATGTGATATATTTTACCAAAGGCCTAGTTCTTTTGATTACCACTATGTATGATTCCACAATCTGCAGTCTTTTATTGTGGCTGCTAAGAAATCTTGTATAATTCTAATTGCAGCTTTAGCATATTTGAACTGTTTTTTTTTTCTTGTTTCTTGCAAAATTTTCTCTTTGATCTGAGAGCTTTGGAATTTGGAAATAATATTCGTAGGTGTTTTCTTACAAAGGAGCTCTTTGAAGTGGTGATCAGTGGATTTTTTTCTATTTCTACTTTCCCCTCATGTTCTATCACTTCAAAATAATTTTCTTGGATTATTTCTTGCACTATTGTATCAAGGTTCTTTTTTGGTCACAGCTTTCAGGTAGCCCAATTATTCTTATATTTTCTCTTCTTGATTTATTCTCCAGATCTGATTTTATTTCTCTTTATAACATATTTCACATTCTGTTCTAGTTTTTCATTCTTTATATTCTTTTGTTGTTTCTTGATCTCTTATAATTTTCACTGGCTTCCCCTTGCCAAATTCTAATTTTCAAAGGCTTATTTTCTTTTAAGACTCCAACTCTTTCTAATTGCTTAGTTTTTTTCATAATCTTGTTTTTTTCTTGGATTTTTTTTTTGGTTTTTCCTCAATGTCTCTTATTTGATTTTTAAACTCTTTTTTAGTTCTTCTATAAATTCTCTCTGGGCAGGGAGCCATTTAATATTACTTTTTGGGGTAGAAGCTTTTTGTACTTTATTGTCCTCCTCTGAAGATGAATCCCGGTCTTCCTTGTTAGCATAGCAAATTTTTATGTTTGGGTTCCTTCTTTGCCCATAAGAGGTATTAGTATAAGCACCAAAAATCGAGAAGTGGGGGGGGTGCAGTTGAGTTCTCCCCTCTGGCCTGAAAATCCCAAATCAAAAACTCCACCCTCCAAAAAGTGCCCTCTGCCAACAGGGGTCCCTGCTCCACTGCCTCTGCACTTACCTAGTGCTGGTTCCTTCTCACCTAGAGCTGCTCTCAGCAGCACAGCTGGGCCTGACCTTCCTAATCAGCCAAGGTTCCCTCAGTCTTCCCAGACTCAGACTCCAACTCCACAGATGTCTAGAAGGCAAAAAATTTCTATGGTTTTGCTGACCTCCAGACACACCCACTTCACCCCAGAGCTCCCCACTCAGTGTTTCTATGGAGCTACCCCAGAGGTGTTTACAGTTGGCACTGATTAATCCCAGCCAAATCTTCTTTGGTTGTCACTGGAGGATCCCTGTTCTGCCTTAAATCTTTGTTTTTCAGCAGTCTGTGTTCACCCTGAGGCACAGATTTGCTCTGTTTGTGGGGGAAATCTGGAGAGCTTGAAATTTACTGACTTATTCTGCCATCTTCCCAGAATCCTCTCGAGCCTGGCAAATCTCAAACTACTATTTAAGTACTAGTTGTTGTTATTACTTCATAAATACAAAGTCAATGAAACAAGCACCAGAAATTGGGAAAATCAGCAAAGATTTTATCAGATCCAAAAGAACAATACACATAGTGATTACAACTATGTAAAGAAAGTCAATAGGACAGAACAAAATTCTATTCAAGTATAAATGAAAGTACCATATTGTCAAAGATGCTAACTAATTGGTGAAAAAACTCATTTTCAGGGAATATGTTTTTTAAAAGGTTTATTGTTTGCTGTGTTAAAAGAAAACATTTCAATAAATTAGAAGGAAAAATTTCACATGTGAAGACCTCAATCTTCTGCTGAGAATTGAAGGGAAGTATTCTATTTTAATCTAGGAATAGAGGACAATCTTTCTGAAAATACAGAGATGGAATATGGTATACAGTGAGTCAGCCAGTTTGTCTGGAATTCAAAGTATGTGAAGACAAGGAAGATGAAATCTGCAGAAGTGTAGATTGGAATGAGATCGTGGAAGTCTTGAAATGCCTAGCTAAGTATTTAATCCTAGAGGAGCCACTTGGTTTCTAATCACTTTTGCACAGACATGGAGATGGAAGATGGAATACTGAATATGAGGAATAGTTAGATTTTTTTTAACTTTATTTAATTTTTTTCAATTTTATTCAATATACTATTTATTAACCATCATTAGGTGTTAAGAATAAAACCAAAAGGGAAATATTTCCTGCACCCAAAGAGCTTATATTATGCAGGAAAAAAATTATATATTCCCAAATATATATGAAGTAAATACAAAAGTTTTTCAGGCAGGCTCTTAGGGGGAAAAGATGGGCTTCATGTAGGAAGAATCATTTTAATTGAACCAAGAAGGGAACTAGGGATTTAAAAAGATGGAAGTGAAGAAGAAGAGTATTCTAGGAATGGGAATAGTGAGAATTGGGATATAGAATTTATGCAAAAAAAATATGAAAGAAGATGGAATACCTATGGGGGAACAACAAATAGGCCAGTTTTACTAAAATCTCAGACAAGATTAGCAAGGAAACCACCTTTTGCTGAAAGGTGCTATAGATAATGCAGTAATATCAATATTAAACATACATGCACCACATAGAAAAGCATGCAAATACTTAAAAACTAAACAAGTTAGAGGAATAAATAGAGAGTATAACTATACTAGTGGAGACGTTAACTTTCCCCTTACAGAATTAGATACATGTGATAAAATAAATAAGCAGTTAAGGAGGTGAATAGAATTTTACAAAAGTTATGTATTATAGACCTCTAGAAAAAAAATTGAACGAAAATAAAAAGGAGTATATCTTTTGTCAGCTGACCATGAAACTTTCAAAAAGAAATTTGGATAAGGAAAGAATTTTTGATCAAGCAAAAGACAGGAAAAATTAAGGACAGTAAAATAAATAATTTTGATTACACAAAATTGAAAAGATTTTGCACAAAGACAAATGTAGCCAAGGAAAGCAGAAAACTGAAGTAACATTTTATAATACTTATCTCTTATAAAGGCTTCATTTCTCACACATATAAAGAATTAAGTTAAATTTGTAGAAATAAAAATCATTCCCTAGTTGATGAATGGTCAAAGTTTATATACAGACTAAAGAAATCAAAGTTATCTAGTCATAAGGAAACAAAAACGTTCTAAATCACCATTGATACCTCAGAGTTGTTTTAATTTGTATTTCTCTAATAGGTGACTCCATCATTTTGGAGAACAATTTGAATTATGATCAAAGGGCTATAAAATCATATGTAGCCTTTTACTTAGCAATATAACTAATAGATTTATATCACAAAAAGATTACAGAAAAAGGAAAAGTATAAAAGTATTTATATCAATTTTTTTAATGTTGTTGGCAAAGAATTAGACATTGAAGATATGCCAACCAATTGGGTAATGATTGAACAAAGTGTAGTATATCATTGTAATGGATACTATTGTGCTAAAAGAAATGATTAGCAGTAGGGTTTCAGGAATACCTGGAAAAGTGTTTATGAACTGATACAAAATGAAGAGGGAACAACAAGAAGAACGTGTACACAGCAATGTTATAAAGACCATCAATTGTGAATAATATAGATATTCTGTTCAATGCAATGATCCAAGATAATTTTGAAGGACTTGTGATGAAAAATGCTGTCCATTTCCCAGGAAAGAATTAATGCAATACATATTGAAACACTATTTTTCATGTTATTTTTCTTGGTTTTGTTTTTAATATAGTTAATATGGAAATATGCTTTGCATGATTTCACATGTATAATTGATATCAAATTTCTTGCCTTCTCAATGAGTGGGGAAGTATTGAAAGGATTGAAGAGAATTCAAAACACATAAAAAATTTAAATGGGTATTAAAAATAAATGTTTTAAAATATATTTAGAAACCACAGATGAGATAATAATTGAGGAAAAATTGATTTGTTTTTTTTTTATAAAATTCTTTATTTAAAAAAAAAAAGTATATGTAGCTGTATGCTGCAAGGGAAAGCAATTAGACTCTGTCAGAAAACCAAAAATTCAATTCCAACTCTGCCAAAACATAGCTGTATCATCATGGATGGATCATTTTCTGTCTGAGTCACCACAAATTTTCAGAGTCCTCGTACTGGAAATTAAATACTCCTTTCAACTTTAATGATCTGCTATTCTGTGACTTGATTAAGTAATCATTAGGAGTTGATTCAGTGTCTTCTGGAAGGTGATCTTCAGTGGAGTGCCCCAAGGACCTGTATGTGAGCTTGTGCTATTTAAAATTTTTATTATTGACTTTGATAAAGGCATAAATGTCATGCTCATCAAATTTACAGATGATAAAGAGCTGGGAGGGATAGCTAACATGCTGGATGACAGAGTTAAGATTCAAATAGCTTCTGACAAGCCAAAATATAGGACTGAATTTAATTAGATGATATTAGATATTAACACAAATTCTGAAATGAGTTAGAAAAATTAACTTCACAAGTACAACATGAGGTAAGTGTAGTTAGACAACAGTTCATCTGATAGAAATCTAGGAGTTTCAGCTGATTGTTATTTTATATCAAGCAATTAAACAATGGGTTTCCCCCTGAGTCTCCCAGGAATCTGAACTTGGGACTTTCAAGCAAAGTTTGGATGAGTATTCATTGAGTATTTACAGAGAGAATTATTTTTCAGGTATGGTCCAGAAATGATGAACATTGAAGTCTCTTCTACCCAAAAGCAGGACAAAACAACAACAAAAAAGGTGATTTTTTATTGAAAGTATAAATAGGAGAAGACCAGCAAAAGCAGCAGTGGGACAAATTAGTGTAACTCAGATCTTTCCCATAACTACTCCAACAAAGATCTAAAAAAACAAACAAACAAAAAAAAACAGACCAAGGAAATCCAAGAAAAAACAAAGTGAGTCATTTTCAAAATGAGAAATGAGACAAATAAAGATCTTTCAATATGTGAGATGGGTCTAGCCTGTAAGGCCATATGTAGAGCATTCCAGACTTGGGACTAAACTGGGAAGTGTGGCAATAAACTAGGTAAAAGAATCGTTTAAAAATCAGCAAGGGCTGAATCTAAAATAGTGCAAAAAATAATAATGGAAGCCATCTGGCAATTGTGTCACTGATGCCAGAGCTGAGTCATAGATTATGTGTGGATCAAATCATGACTGACTTGTAGGTGCATATTGTTGTAATGAACAAACTGGTTTTGAAACTATATAATGGTCAAGAAGCAGAAAGAGAAGAGAGTAGCAATTATGTGCCTCTGGCCATGAAACAATGTCTTGCATTAAGGCTTGAGCCAGGTCTGACACCTGCAAGTGAGTTACAAGAGCTGATAACACAGACTAATAGGGAGCCTCCAAGTTTTATTCTGAATTTGTAGAGCCTCTTAGTTAGGACTTTGAGCAAAACAATCTACTTCAATTCTAACCAGGGACAAATATGTAGTTTTTGTGACTGAGAGCCAAACATAAGTCAGGAATTTGCAATACTTACACAAGGAATGTAGTGATCAGAATTCACTTTACATTGAACTACTTTGAACACACTGAAAGTTTTCAGGTCAACAGCCTAACCCCTCATATTCCTGAAGAACACAGGATTAAATGCCTAAAGAAAGTAATAACAAGATTCCTAAAAATACAAATCAAGACCAAATGTATTGCAGACATTCCTACTAGAAATGGGCAGAACTTAATTAGATGTGTCTCTAACACAAAATCCCAATTTGGAAAGTAAAAGTAGAAAAAAAAAGAGTAAATAAGCAACAAAAAATGATTTCTATGATAGTTATTATACTGCCAATGACCAAAACACAAACCTAGAAGAAAAGGATAATTCCAAAACATCTACAAGTAAATCTTAAAGAAAATCACATCTTGTATTATGAGGTCAGTTGAAATTTCCAGGAAAAATGAATCAAAAAATATTGTTGTTGTTGTTGTTTGGTTATAAGTGAAATAAGAGAACTAGAGGAATAATCTAGGGGAAAATGAAAGTTTCAGGAGCAATATTTGTTAGAAAAATAATTTAATACAAGATACACAAACTTTATATAAGTAACAGATTTACTGAAGATTAAAATAGACAAGCAAATATTAATGATTCCATGAGACAGCAAGAAATATAGAAGAAAACAAAGTATCTCATTTTTTTAATTGACCTAGAAAAGAAGTCAAAAAAATTTAAGAATCATTGAATCACCTGACTAAAGCCATAACCAAAATAACAAAAAAGTCTAGACATCATTTTTAAGTCATTAAATAAAACTGAATATGTGCAAGGAAATCTATTAGAACCAGAAGACAAAATGAAAATAAAAGAAAATAGTGGTCATTCATTTTCTAAAAGAAGTATCAAAATGAAAACTCTCAAAAACACATAACCATTATAGGAAAGGACTTCAATGTAGCCCCAATTTAGAAAGATTCATCAGTACAATAGATGGGGTACATAGGATATAGAAGCAAATAAACATATTAGTCTAATGTTAGCTAAACCCAAAAACCTCAGTGATTTGAGCAATAACTCATGTGACAGAATCCATATTGGAAAAACTAGAATATAATCTGGTAAAAATGGTATAGATCCATCTATCTCATTATATAACAAAATAAAATCCAAATGGATACATACTTTAATCATAGGTTAGCAAAGATAGGATGAAATTACTTTTCAGATCAATTGATAAGAGACCAAGTAAGGGGTAGAGAGAAATAGAGAAGATAAAAAGAAATATTTTGATTATATAAAATTAAAAATGTTTCATAAACAAAATCAATGTTGCTAACACTGGAACAAAAAAATATAACTGGGAGAAAAATCTTTGCAAGAAGTTTCTCTGATAAATGCCTCATTTCTAAGATATATGAGTAACTGATTAAAATTAATTATGCCATAAAAAGTGGTGAAAGTTATGTTTTCAAATAAATTTGGGAAGGTTTGTATGAATTGATGCAGAATGAAGTTAGCATAACTAAGAGAATAATTTATACTCTAGCAACCACACTAAAAAAATCAAAATATATAAAAATTCTCTTTATTATATGGTTACCCATCTTCTGACAGAAGTAATGAACTAAATATGCAGAATGAGACATGTACTTTTAGATATGAACAGTGTCAGAATTTGTACTTGTTTTTGTTTTTGTTTGACTATGCTCATTTGTTACAAGGTTCTCAGGTTTGTTTTTGTTTTAATCTGGGGAAAGAAGAGAGGGATAAAAAAATAAATGCTTGTTAATTTTTTAAATGATTTCATTAAAATAGTTGTAGACTAACAACAGCATTATAAAGATAAATAAGATTCAAAAACAACTCTCATAAAGGCTATGACTAATATAGAGACTCAATAACAAAATATTCTCTATCATTAATTAGATTTTTGATCTTAGGCAAATGTAAGGTGGTACAATGCACAAACTGTTGGACTTGGAGTCAGAAAGTCCTAAATTCAAATTTGACCTCAGATACTGACTAATTATGTGATTTTGGGAAAGTCACTTAACTTGCCCAATTTTTATATCCCTCTGTGCCTGTTTCTTGATTTGTAAAATGGGAATAATAGAATCTATTTCCCAGGGTTGGGGTTGTTGTGAAAATAAAATGAGATATTAATTGTAAAGTGCTGTGTAAACTTTAAAGTGCTATGTCAAAGTCAACTTTATTGTTATCATTTATCATTATTATTACGTCACTTAAATTCTATGGATGGGGTTTTCTCACATAAAATGAAAGGTTTGACCAGGAAAATTTCTAAGTTTCTACTGAATTCTTTCTTTCTACAATTCTAACTAGACAAAATCTCTACATGAAGATTTCTCTGATTTCTTCCCTACTCACACACATCCCACCCCCAGTTGTTTGTTGTCTCTTCCTGAAAACTTTGGACATGAAGCACATTCTTTCCTCCTTGCTTACCCAAATGCTCTGACACAAACTAAAGAAAGAAGGCCAGAACTATTCTGTTTTTTTGAAAGGGCATATTTTTCAGTTACTTTCCTGATCTGATCAAAACAGAAGGATATAACATAAAAGAAAGAAAGAAAGAAGGCCATAATTATTCTGCTTTTTTGAAAAGGCATATTTTTCAGTTACTTTCCTGATCTGATCAAAACAGAAGTATATAACATAAAAAAGTAAACAAAAATGATCCAATAGCTTCTGAAAGTGTGTTGTCAAGAGCTAAAATCACTATAAATATACAAAACATCAAGCATTAAGGAAATGGGAAGTTAAATCAGGGGCATAAAGATAAAGAGATGCTGAAAAACAAGCACAACAAAATACTAGGAAGACATTAATAACCAAAATACTAGGAAGACATTAATAACCAACAAGGCATCAAGGGAAGGGAAGTTTGCTGTTTTGTTCCCATAGAAAAAAAGCAAAGGAAACTTTTCAACCAGAAACTGGGGAAGCCATAGAAATTCAGAGAACTAACATGTATTTAATTGTGTCTCTAGTCCCAGTTTCATGATATTTTAAATCTAAAATTAAATGTGGGAAAAATTGTGAGTGCTCTTTAACTTTGGTCTTGTCACATTTGAAAATTTTATTAATCTTTAACATTTTCACCCTTGGTTTCTAAGAAAAAAATTTTTTTGATTTATCTAAAGTTCCATACTAATTTTGGAAAAACTATCTGGAATCTTGATCTCTTCACATTCTCTCTTTCTTTCCTTTACATTCTTTGAAAATTCCATCTAACACCAAAAGAGAAAAAAATTATTCTATTAATAATAGCTTTATAGTGCTTTAAGGCTTATAAAGCACTTTACAAATCATATCTCAATGAGATACAGCAGACTTGGGAAATATTTTCCACATCCTGCAAATGAGGAAACTTATTATGCAGATAATGAAACTAAGGCAGATAGGGAGGGGTTATGTGAGGCTCTCACAGCTAGTATCTGAGGTTACATTTGAACTCAGGTCTTACTGACTCTACAATCAATGCACTATCCACTAGACAGCCTCACTGCCTTCTTTAGTACAATTTTTAATTGTACTTAGCAGTCAATTACATTGGAATCTTAGTGCATGTATGTGAGATAAAAATGTATAGGGAAAGAAAAGGTATCAAAAATCAAATTTATAAATACAGGCTGTAGGAGATTCTAAAAAATATCTAGAGTACTCTAGTCTCAAAATTAATCAATAGTATTATTTGATAAGTGAAAAAAAACTAATACTAATGTAGGCTGCATCAAAAGAAACATAGCTTCTAGGACTGAAGGCTAATCACTCTATTTTCTAAGTCAGATCCCATTAAGAGTTTTGTGTTCTCAACTAGGAATCACAATTTAAGGACATTGATAAACTGAAGCTCTTCCAAGAGAGGGTCACTAAGAAGATAAATGGCTTGAAGTCCATGTCATGCTGATGAGTTGAAGAAACTGATGTTTGGCCAGTAGAAGAGAATATTCAAGGCAACACAATTTCTGATTTTGCATATTTGAAGGGCTGTCACATGGAAGAAGCATTAAATTTGTCTTTTTTGGCCTCAGTGATTAGAAATTGCAAAATGATGAGTTTAGTGTTGATATCAGGTGAAAAACTTCTAACAATCACAACTATCAAAAGGAAGAATAGTATATCTTTATAGGTCTTCAAGAAAAGGTTGTATGAACACTTTTCACACTGGGGATTCTTTTCCTTTGAGGGTTGAACTAGATGGCTATTGACCTCTTCTCACTACCAAAGTGACTTTGTAAAGGAATTGATTTGCCAAATGATTGAAAAATGATTCTTATATTTACTCAAAGTTTCCTTCCTTTACATTTCATATTAGAACATAAGCTTCTTTGTTTTAATTCTTCCTGAGGAGTTAGAAATACATTGAAACTTCTAATAAATACTTTTAGCCAAAACCCAAAATAAAAGAATGGAAGACAGAGATAATGAAGAAGAAAGAAAAGGTTAAATTTTTTTAAAAATAAATAAATGCTGAGTTTTTTTTCCTTTCACTTACCTATCCAATGAGGTCAGTAGACTTGTTCTATAATTTAATGTTGGGGAACAGAGAGATTAGTTTGGCTGGAGTACAATATACACAGAGGGTAGTAATATGAGATGAAATTCCCCTGAAACCCCCTTGTTTTCTCTTTTTATTCTCTGAATTGGTACCTTTAACTCCTACCAGTTTAATTTCATCTCTGTGACAGAAAAATTCCAGATCTACATATCAAATCTTAATCTCTCTTTTAAACTATAATATCATTTCATCAACTTCCTTTTGTATGTTTAAAAATGAATTTCCCTTATAAATATCAAACCCAACATGTCCAAATAATTTTCTCTCCCCCCACAATCCATTTCTCTTTCAAACTTTCCTACTATTGCCAAGGGTATTGACATCTTTCTAGCTACTCAGGGTAGAAACCTCTAATTTATCTTAAACTCTTTGCTCTCCCTTATGTTACATATTCAGCTAATTGCCAAACCTTGTTATTTTTGTCACCCCTTCTTATCTGACCCCTTCTTATTAATTATATGGCAAATTCCTCATTTGAGGTCCTTATCACCTTCTTTTCTAAACTATTGAAATAACCTCACATTTGTTTTCCCTAACTCAAGCTTCTCACATATTAGGTAGACTCACTTCATACTTCTGCATTTTTGTTATTTCTTTTGAAAGTCTATTTTTTTCTCCAAGTGAATTTTGTTATTATTTTATCTAGTTCTATAATCTATTGATAATTTTATTAACATAGCAACAAATTTCTGAACTAATTAGTTAACATCATTGTTTTCATAATATCAGAGTGGCCCAACCATGATCAATGACTATACTTTCTATTGTTTCTTCTGAAAAGTATTTTATAATCAAATATGCATGACTTAAGGACATCTTAAATATAGTTCTCCCAGTTTGTTTTGAATCTTGCCATTTTGAATGTTTCTGTTACTTCCTGGTATTTATCATTGCAGTATAAACATGCTAACGACTTTTACATATTTATTGATAAATGGCTACTTTATTGACATCTTTTTCTGTTTTTCTAGGATTTTCTATGTAAGTCACCCTATTGACAGAAAATGGGAATAACATATCTCTTCTTCATACTGCTAATGTCCTTATTTTTTTTTCTTTTCTTATTAGTATCACGAGCATCTTTAAAATTATGTCATATAATATTAGGAAGAATGAACATCCTTATTTTGTTATTGCATTTATTGGGAAAACTCCTAGTATTTTTTCACTGCAAATGGTGTGGTGGGTGTGATATTAGATACTTTTAAAGCATTTAACATATCAGAAACCAAAAATAAATTAAGTGTTTTGGAAACATAAAAAAAAAACTGTAATGGAGGAAAGATAATAATGTGGAAGAAGGGGAGTCAGGGAATCCAATTATCAAGATACTTAATGAATCTTTATGACAAATGCAGAGCAATTGAAGAATTGTTTTTTTTTTTGCCTCAATAATTCCAGTTTTCAAAATCTTATTGCAGGGGACTTCCTTCCAGGGGTGGAGCCATGGTGGCAGAGATCAGACAGGAGTCTCTGTAACCTCCTCTAACCTTCCCTCAAACCAACAACATATGAAGCCTCTAGACTGATTTTGAAGCAAAAAAAATCCACAATATCTGGAGGACAACACGATTCTAGAAGAAGATACTCTGGAAGAACCTCAAAACAGGTCTGTTTTAATTGGGCATGGAGTGTGGTCTGCTGAACCCAGACTGCAGCGCAGGGAGACTGGGGCAGGGAGCTGGAGCAGGGAGCTGGAACAGGAGTCAGAACAGGAGTGGGAGCGTTGTGCTTTTCACACACCTGGGAGTCTTCTGGGGGCCTCTTGGGCCAATCTGTCCTGATTGTGGGCAGGTGGTTTGGGGGGTCTGCCTTTTGAGGGGGGTAGATTGTGAACCACTGAACCTCTGATGAGCATCGGACCTAGCTGCCATTACACAGCACCTTAAAGCAATCAATCAAACAACAGGACTGATCAGCACCAGAAAAATTCAATCAGCAGAATTGCCCAGTACCTGAAATAATTCAATCAGCAGAACCGCCCCAGGGTGAACTAAAACAGAACTGCCCAGCCCCTGACATAATTCAATCAGCAGAACTGCCCAGTTCCTGAAATAACTCAATCAGCAGAACTGCCTCAGGGCAAATTAAAGCAGCTGTCCCACCTTTGCCCTAAACAGACCTCACACCTTTAAAAAAAAAAAAATGAATAAAAAACCAAAAAGAGCTCTCACCATAGACAACTTTTATGGAGAGAGGGAAGAACAGACCTCAAATCCTGAGGCCCCTAAAGGTAAAGCAACTCCAGAAAAAGCCCCAAAGAGAGACATAAACTGGTCTCCATGTCACAAGGCTTTCTTTGAAGATTACATAAAAAATCTTAAAAGAGAGAAGAAACATGGGGAAACGAAATGAGATCACTGCAAAATAAAATAGAAAAAATGGAAAAAGAATGCAATGAACAAAAAAAATGTAATTGGTCAATTGCAAAAGGAACTAAAAACAGTAACTGAAGAAAATAAGACAATAAAAATTAGAATCGAACAATTGGAAATGAATGACTCATCAAGACTTCAAGAATCAGTCAAACAAAAGCAAAAAAATGAAAAGATAGAGAAAAACATGAAATATCTCCTAGGAAAAACAACTGACCTGGAAAATAGATCTAGGAGAGACAATCTAAGGATTATAGGGCTTCTTGAAAGCCATGATGAAAAAAAGAACCTAGACACTATCTTCCAGGAAATCATAAAAGAAAACTGCCCTGATATCTTAGACCCAGAAGGCAAATTACTCCTTGAAACAATCCACCGATCACCACCTGAAAGAAACCCAAAAATTAAGTCCCCCAGAAATATCGTGGCTAAAGTCCAGAACTATCATACCAAGGAAAAGATATTACAAGAAGCCAGAAAGAAACAATTTAAATATCGGGGAGCCACAATTAGGATCACACAGGACCTAGCAGCGTCTACTTTGAAGGATCAAAGGGCCTGGAATCAGATATTCCGAAGGGCAAAGGAACTTGGATTACAGCCAAGAATAAGTTACCCAGCTAGAATGAGCATTATCTTCCAGGGAAGAAGATGGTCATTCAATGATATAGGAGAATTTCACCTATTTCTAATGAAAAGACCAGAACTAAACAAACAATTTGATCTACAAACACAGAACACAAGAGAAACATAAAAAGGTAACAAAAAAAAAACTCTTCAGAACTATATTTATGTTATACTTATACAATGAGGGTTGATTTTATGAATCTATTATTACATTATGATTATGATACGATTACTGTGATTTTATGATTATTATGATATGGTTACTGTGATTTTATGATTATTATGATATGTTTATTGTGATTTTATGATTATGATATGATAAACTGAAAAAGAAATTAGAGGTAGAAAAGGAATAACACTGGAAGAAGAGGAAAAGGAGGTAAAATAAGGGAAATTACACCACATGTAGAGGCAAAGAAAATCTATAATGATTGAGGGGAGAAAAGGGAGGGGAATGAGAATTGGGTTAATCTCCATCTCATCAGATTTGGCTCAGAGGGAATAACAGACGTACTTGTAAGGAAACTGGAGGGAAAGGGGGGAAAAAGGGGTGGGTGGGGCTCTAAAGGGGAAGGATTGTTTGAGGGAAGTGGTTTTCAAAAGCAAAATAGTAGGGAGGAGGGAAAGGGGATAAGAAAGAGAA
>JAJPUD010003280.1:209126-249410 GCA_023553655.1 Myrmecobius fasciatus | reverse complement strand
GGGAGGTTGAGATCCCCCACTATTATAGTTTGGCTGTCTATTTCTTCTTGCATCTCTCTGAACTTTTCCTCTAGGAATTTCCATGCTATACCACTTGGTGCATATATGTTTAGTATTGATATTGCTTCATCATCTATGGTACCCTTTAGGAAGATATAATTTCCTTCTTTGTCTCTTTTAATTAAGTCTATCTTTGCTTTTACTTGGTCTGAGATCAGGATTGCTACCCCTGCTTTTTTTTGTTCACCTGAAGCATAATAGATTCTGCTCCAGCCTTTTACCTTCACCCTATATGTATCTCTATGTTTTAGATGTGTTTCTTGTATACAACATATTGTTGGATTCTGGTTTTTAATCCACTCTGCTATCTGCTTCTGCTTTAAGGGAGAGTTCATTCCATTCACATTCACAGTTAAAATAACTAATTCTGTATTTCCTGTCATCTTATTTACCCTAGCTTATGCTTTTCTCTTTCTTATCCCCTTTCCCTCCTCCCTACTATTTTGCTTTTGAAAACCACTTCCCTCAAACAATCCTTCCCCTTTAGAGCCCCACCCACCCCCTTTTCTCCCCTCAATCATTATAGGTTTTCTTTGCCTCTACATGTGATGTAATTTCCCTTATTTTACCTCCTTTTCCTCTTCTTCCAGTGTTATCCCTTTTCTACCTCTAATTTCTTTTTCAGTTTATCATATCATAAGATTCATAAAATCACAATAAACATATCATAATAATCATAAAATCACAGTAATCATATGATAATAATCATAAAATCACAGTAATCATATCATAATCATAATGTAATAATCAATTCATAAAATCAACCCTCATTCTATAAGTATCTATAACATAAATATGGTTCTCAAGAGTTATTTTTTCTTGTTACCTTTTTATGTTTCTCTTGTGTTCTGTGTTTGTAGATCAAATTTTTTGTTCAGTTCTGGTCTTTTCAGTAGAAATAGGTGAAATTCTCCTATATCATTGAAAGACCATCTTCTTCCCTGGAAGGATTCAAAACTCTCCACAAATATTAATAAACTACTATATAAAATACTATAAAAATCTCTAATCTCTATTCTGTCTCAGTTTCTCCAGCATTACAGAGATAAGCCATCTGGAGTTTTATGACTCTTTGGAATGCCAGAGTGGCCAAAACTCCACAGCCCTAATTATCTCAGTCCTAATGGCCTGGAGTGGGAGGGAGGGGTTGCCACCAAGGAAACTGAGGCAGAACAATTCAGGGAAACCAAGGCAGGGAAACTGAGGCAGAACAATTCAGGGAAACTCAGGCATTGTACTGTGACCCACAACTTTTTGAGGTCCCTTCCCAACCTCAACATGTCTTAGTAGAGGGACTCTTAAATTTAGTCTATATTTTGGGAAGAATTTATTTTTATTTTTCTTTCTGATGAATTTTAATGTATACAGCTACTTTGCTGAAATAAATTAATTGGTTCCATTACTTTTGGTGGAACCTATAAAGTTCTTTAAATGAACCATTATGCCATCTGCAAATAAAAGAACTCATGTCCTTTTTGCCCATACTTCTTTTATCTATTCCCTCTCAAAATTGTGTAGTTGCTCTCTTGTATTTTTCTCTTGATCATATTGAGAAAAACACCATCTCTTCTTTGTATTGAGTGGTTTCTTCTGTTCATACATTGTTCCAACCTTAGGTTCTAATTTGAGACTTGTTCTAAGACAATCCTTCTGTATTATTGATTGCAGGTGATTAGGTCCTATTTGATCCTGAGTTTGACTTCTTGAATTCCTGCTGCTGGTTACCAATACCTTTGGTGAGTTTTATGCTCAGAATACTAGTAGGTATCAGATCAGCCTAGTTTAACCAGGTTTAGAGTGCTTCAGTCCTAAAGACTTCTGGAGTGTCTCAGATCAAAGTACTGTGAAGTTCTATAATCCCTGGTGTGCCTGGGCCTGACTGTGGTCAGTTTTGCTCTGCATTTGTAGCAGTTTGGATATTCCTTATCTGAATACCCTTGTTTTTCTGAGATTAGATATAAAATACTATAATCTGTAAATACCACCAGCATAGTTCCAATCAATGTTGTTACATTTGTTTACTAATATTAACATTGTTTTTTGTTTTATTCAGGTAAGAAATGCCTACAGGCTTCTGGCTCTCTTTTTTTTTTTTTTTTTTGTGTACTTGCCCTAGATGAAATCATTTACTTTGGTTTCTTTTTGGTTTGATGCTCTTTTTAGATCTTTTCTAATATGTGAGAGGTAGGCTCTCTTTCATCTAGCAATCTTAACAAAAAGTGATAAATTTTTAGTAGTGATAAATAATTTTTTACAAATAGATAATAAAAAATTAATGATTTCTCTAAAACAATGTCACATTGAACTTACGTTATATAACTATCCTTATAACTTATGTTATCTACCTATTCTTAAAAGCTCAACTCAAGTCTTTGCTCTATCACTGATTGCCCAGTTCTCCTCAGCCTACATCCACTTTCCCCTCCTCTGAATTTCTTAAGCTTATTTTCTCTACTACAGAAGAAAGGTCAGAGAAGAGTTCAAACTCACTTATTTAACAAATGAAGGTAATAAACAGCAGAGCTCAAATTTGAACCATATCTCAATATGTCACTCCTCACCCCATCTCTACCCCATTCAATAAACTTCAGTATAACTGTCATCTTTAGGTTCAAATATGGAATCCTTAATTTGGCAAAGTCCTTCATAGCTTTGCCTCCTTCTACCTTTCTAGTATTCTTATACCTTATCTTCTCACCCACCTCTGTGCCCTCCACATAGTCTATAGTCTAGTGACACTGTTTTCCTTGCTATTCTTCATAGAATATACTTCATATCTAGACTCCAGGAATTTTTGCTGAATAGAATGCTTTCCCTCCTGATCTATACCTCCTACCTTAATGTCTTCCTTCAAGTCCCAGCTAAAATTCCATCTTCTTTAAAAAGGCTTTTTTGATCCTCCATAATGCTGTGTCTTCCCTCTGATGATTAATTTTATTTTACCCTGCCCATGACTTATTTAAGTAAAGCTTTGTATTTTTTTACTTTCCTTATAACCCTATTGCACTTAGCAGTATATGGAACATAGTTGGGGCTTAATAAATGCTTGATATAGATTCCCAAGACTTTAGATAGTAAGCATTTATTTCACTAGAGGAAAGAATAAGAACTGCACAGATTAAGAAGGAACAGAGGGGTGATAATAAATGGAAGTGGAAAAAGTATCCATACCAATGAGCTCACTGATGATCTACTTTTAAACTATAAAGGAAACTATGTATAAGACTGCATTAGTTGTACTAAACAAACATTTGACTCCAACAGGTAGGGGCAATCCCCAATAGTAAGATGATTTGTAATTTGTTCTTAAGATTAAAAAATAAAAAAAACTAGCAAGATTTTCTTAAGTATGATTCTTCAACCAACAAAGTGAGACCAACAAAAGAGAAATACAATATGCTGTTGCATTCTGATATGTGTCCACTTAGAATTTCAAATATAATTATAAGATTCTTCTAATAACATAGGATGGCAAATAAGGCCCAAGGGCAATCAAAGGTGGCAAGAAATGACTAATAACATTTTGCACAAAGGCAGCTGGTGCTGACCCTTCTGAGATAATATTATGGCAAAGTCAGAAGATTCAAAAGGTTAAGAGCAGGTGATGCTAATTCTATCCTCATAACACATATGCACGTGCTTGCGCGTGCACACATACACACACCCCATCCTCTTTTCCATATTCATAGGCAGTAGCATTCATCCATATTCATTATAAAAATATTTAATGCAAAAAAAGACTTTAATGCAAAAGTAAAATTTTCACTTATAATAAAGACTGTCTAGGGACAAAAACCTATGTGCTTTCTCCCCGACCCTACAAAAGTTAAAGAGAAGATATTTATGACTAAAATAACATTGAGATGAAAAAATAAGGTTGGTGCACTACATGTCAGGTAGATTCCCTTGAGCCAAAAACTTCTTTTCTATGAAAATACATAATATTAAGAAGTGATGGCTTTCCCAGCAGCTGCTAAGGAGTGAACTTAAAGGGGCAACTAGGTGGTGCAGTGGATGGAGCACCAGCCTTGAAGTCAGGCCTACCTGAGTTCAAATCTGATCTTAGACACTTAATACTTCCTAGCCATGTTACCCTGGGCAAGTCACTTAACCCCAATTGTCTCAATCCAAAACAAAACAAACAAAAAAAAAAAAAAGTGACCTTAAGTATAGTGATGTTCAACCTTCACCAGTTCTGAAATAACTGAATACATCTTTCAAATTTATCTGTTACTTAAAAGAACTAGCTTATGCTTTGGCTCAATTGTTGAGAACTGTCAATTCTCAGTCATCTATATACTATAAAGGATCTATTAACCTAATAACTAATAGTATATATAGTTTCTATTTTACCAATTATCTACTTATCTTTGGCTGATTGTGGCTATCTATGTTTGTGTGCAATCCCTCTCAAAAGTTCTTTGAAGGTAAGGATTATGTTTAAAATTTTTGTACTCCGCAGTCCCTACTACAATGCTCTGCATATGACACATACTCAATAAATATTTGTTGTATGGATTAGAACCATTGTTTGCTGCAGAATGTTACTAGTGGTTCTAGGGAAAGGATAAAGGCAGCTGTGGTACAATGACAAGAATGCTCAATGGGGCATTAAAAGTCAAGATTCTTGTCATGATTCGCACTCCACCTTGCTGGGTTATGTTGCATATTCACTTCCATCTACTTAAGTTAACTCATTTGTGTAAATGAAGAGGTTCAATTAGATGATAACTGTGGTTAATAGCACTTTAAAGTTTGCAAAACTTTGACAAGTCATGTGATTTGATCATCACATCAATTTTATAATTTAGGTGCTATTAAATTATTCCCATTTAGCAGATGCGGAAACTAAGAGAGATAGATGTTGACCACTTGGTCAGTCATAAATGTTTGAAGAATGATTTGAATTCAAGTCTTTCTGATGTTGGTATTCTATACATTTTGCCACCTAACTACATCTAAGGGGTAACATGGTATTGTAGAGAGTGTCCTAGGCTTAGAGTGAGAGTTGTTTTTCAGAAATTTCATTCATATCAGACTTTTCATGACCCTATCGGGGTTTTCTTGGCAAAAATACTAGGTTGCCATTTCCTTCTCCAGCTCATTTTACAGAAAAGAAATTGAGGTAAACAGGATAAAGTGGCTTGCCCAGTGTAACCCAACTATTAAGTATCTGAGACCAGATTTAAACTCAAGAAGATGAAAATTCTTGACTTCAAGCTCAACACTTTATCCACTGCATCACCAAAAGAGAATACTTGGGCTCATATACTGGGATCTTAGTTTCCTCTGTTAAAAGATGGGGATTTGATTATATAGCTTCTCATGTTCCTTCCCATTCTAATTCTATGATTTTAAAATCCCCTCTCATTTCTAATAATCCATGATCCTAAAACATACTTTATTACAAACCCAAACCCCCAAAGTGAAATTAGCTTCACTTTTATCTGTATCCCTAACTCTATTCCAGAATGGCAAAACAACTGCAGTAAGATATTTTTACGATTATTCTTAAAATAATCGAGTAACATAAAATCTGATTGAATCAATTAGACTGAAAAATTGTACTATTAAAATTTCCTTAGTAATAAAGATTTCAATGTATAAGATATAGTCTCCCAAAGGACAGAAATTTTTGTCTCTTTTATTTTTGTATTCTTAATACCTAGCATAGTGTTTGCCACATAAGTGCTTAATAAATGCTTGCTAATTGATTGATCAAAGTAACTGCTGCTTATAAGCATTATATAATTGTAAACAATACTAGATATGATAACTTGCCTAATAAGTTATTTCCCAATAATTTTCATTTTTCCTATATTGATATTTTGGAGAATTATGTAAGTGTATTACCTTTTTTTAAAAAAAAAGTTTGCTTTTAAATTCAATGTGTGTTATTTCTAAATGTTCTCATAATTTTGGCCTAACTATTGCTTTAAATATGGTAAAACAATATACGCTGAACATCAGAATCAATAGCAGTACACCAAATTGAAGAAATATATGCAATATATTTGGTTCTTGGACTAGATTTGTGATATTTGTTCCACTGCCAGAGTTATATTAATTATTAACACTTTGGTTTATTTCTTCAAACTTATCTGTTTTGCTCAATTATTTATAATGGACACTGGTGAAAGAAATATTGATAATTTTTTAAAGAGATAGAAAACAAATAGGCACTGATAATTTTCCATAATTTTCCACTTCTACTGAAAAGACCAATAATCAACTGATTGTGCATCATATAATAATGAAGATGCAAGCCAATTATTGACTCTATGGAAAAAAAAAACAAAACTTTTTAATAAGACGATTAATTTTGACCTGGCCAAATGTACAAATCATATACAACACACAGGCACCAACATAAAAGAGATTGCTTCATGTACACATTCATCTTTTAAAACTTTTTGCTTTGTACAATCATTTGGATTAGTCCATCAAATACCACAATTCCATATAATACACTCTGAGAAAGAAGGTATCAGGCAGTGCCTATACAAGACAATAAGGTTTAGATGTAAATGGATCAGAATAAAATCTTTCCCACTACTAGAAAACTTTAAACTCATGCTCTGTTAATGAGGACAGAGGATAGGAAGTCAATAATACTTTATATGGAAAGGGTGACACCTGTCTGAATTTTTAAATATTATTTTAAAATAATTTCACTATTTTAAAGATTTAGACACAATCATTTAACATATTCTTATGAAAATTAAACTTCCTCTTCACTCAACCTCCATGGTCATAACCTGAAAGTATATTTGAAGGATTTGGAGGCCCATGGATAATACACAAAGTAAATAGTAATTACTACCATTTGAAACAAAGATTTCAAAATGTTTATTCCTTTAAAAGTATTTTGTTTCTTGTCTTTACTCTTCTCCTATGTTCTCCCTATTTCTTAGTGATTTATAATAAAGACAGTCAATAATAGGATAAAAAGCTCAGCAGACCTAAATCAGAATCCTGCCTTCATTATTTAAGACATATACATGGGTGCAAGTCACTTCTCTTCTGGATTTCAATTTTCTAATCTACAAAATAAGATAGTTGTATGAGATTACTTTTGTCAGTACTAAAATATGTTATGCTGTAATTCATAGTGTTCAAACTTGAATCATAATTTCAAAGCATATATTGGATAAAGTATTGGATTTGGAATTTTGAGTACCTGGATTCAAAACCTACTTCAGGGATATGCTAGCTATATAAGCATGGACCAGTATCTTAAATTTTTAAGAGCTTCAATTTTTTCATCTGTAAAGTAGGGATAATGATATCAATACATCCATTGCCAACCTGACAAGGTTGTTATGAGGGAAAAAAAAATCCTTAATATACTATGCAAGTATAATTGACTATTGGTGACGAATCTTGAGGTCCAGAATAAATGAGCTGGCTAAAGGGATTAAAGTTATAGGAAGCACCAGGGCCAGTGTTCAGTCCAGAACTCTTTCCAATACCATGTTGCCTTCACAATTTTCTTTAGATCATTTTATAAACTTAAACCCCCCTAATGAGGGTCACCCAGCTGAACATACATGAAAAATTGGATGTTTTCAGTCACAGAAATGAAAACAAAAAGTATGCTCCTGGGGGGTGGGAAGCTTAAAAAAAAAAAGAGGACAATATGAACAATATTGCTTGTTGTCAAGACATGGTGGAAAAAATTTGGCTATCCTTAAAGGAATGACATAATAAATCCTTTGCCTATCTTTCTAGATAAAGTTCAAACCTTTTCATGAGTACAAGTATAACACAATCATAGATGAACTACATGGGGTTTAACTTGTTTGAAGAAAAGGTAAATTAACTGGGGCAGAAGAAAAGTAAGATTTCTGGAATAAGAAATGGCACTATGTAATTCTAAAGAGAGTGATAACATTGAGCAGTACCAGATATATTCAATTTAAAGCAATTCACATCAATGGAAGAGAATAGTAGTGGAGAAAATTCAAAATCATAGATAATCCAAGTAATTTTTCTTTGGCTTTAAAAAATGATTGTTTTGCAACAAGTTTACTTTCTTAACTGAATACAAATTACCTTTTGGAAAAGAGAGGCTGCCCAGAAATGTGTTTTAGATTGGTTTATCTTTTCTACCCCTCTAAAATTGCCACAGAATAATGCAAGTTATGGTATGATGAATTAGTAAGAGTATCCCAGGGAGCATTTCCAGACCTCTAACCCATTTCACCCTTCCTTAAAATGCTCATGTACTTCAGATTAGCATTTAGTTGCAGTGAAAAGCAAAATCTTGGCTCCTGAATTTGAAGCATCACTTTCCTGGTGCCTAATACTGGCCTTCACCTAGGGAAAGCATTTAATGTGCTTGGGCTTTTAAAAAAAATGTGTTTGGGGTATCGTATTATTTAACTCCTCAAGGTCTCAGTTTCTGTATCTAAAAAATTGTGGGTGATGGATTTGATTACCTCTAAAATCCTTTCTAATCTCAAGTCTAAAACGCTGTATTCACAGGCTAATAATTTTTAAATAATATAACTTCTCATGTTGAAAAAAAAATCTGTAATTCCTTTAAACTTGGGATTCACTCTTCCACTAAAACTCTGTAGGAAGAAAAAAAGGACAGGAGAAAGATGGAAAGAGTCCCCCCCCCCCTTTTAAGACAATGATCAATATTAATTGACTTTTCTTTCCCAGAATAAGATCTCTTTTCTCTCCACCGTGCCTTTTTCTCCACAAAGTGGGTCAAACTCACCACACTCCTTCTTAAGTAGTAAGTAGTTGGAAGGAAAGATAGGAAGGTAAAATAACTGATTATCTCGAGATAAGAAGTACACTACAGACTTTCAGAGATCCTAATCAGCAGGGCCAACGCCTCCTCTGCCCCCTCCTCCTCGTTCAACTATGTGGGTCCCAGGGCCTAAGTTTTATTTCCAACCCAAAGCTTTACCCACATCTACCTGGCCCGGCGCCTATGATTTCAAGCAAAGATTAGTGAAGATAGGACAAAATTCTAAGTACATTTTGAGGGGACGAAATAACATATCATAAACGTAGAGGAGGGAAGGAAAGCCAACAAAACCCACTACGAGAACAGAAAGGTAACGAAATCGTACGTTTCGGCATTTCCTGTGCCTCGGGTGGCACCAGCTGCGAGGTACCCCGGGAAGTAAGTGTATGGCAGAAGGCCAAGGTCAGAGCGCAGCGCGCTTCCTCGTTCACACAGAATCCAGGTGCAAGGACAGCGCTTGTTCGCCTGCGCCCTTTGCACAAAACTCCCAAATCCCCGGCCGCAGCCAGACAAAAAGCATCACAGTCTTCCGGCCGTTTCAGGGAGAACTAGTCCGCATTATTTCAAAGTGACTTTCAGAATTTATTTGGCCGGGTACCACGGGCGGGGGGATTAAGATGGGAAGGTCGGGAATGCAGATTTGTGCCTGTTGCTTGAGTTTGTCTTTCCAAGTTCGGAAGATGGCAAGGGATGGTATTTAGTCACTCGGGATGTTGGCAAACGGAGGCGGTTAACAAACCGGATTCGGAAACAAAAGCTTCTTCCCTATCAGGGAGGTATCGTCTGGGTAAACAGATGGCGTGGACGAAAGCCCTTCGCCAGATAGGGGCTTGACACTGATGTTGTTCATGCTTTGGTATTTCAGCCCCGGCTTGGTTCCCACACCTGTGTTTGCAAAAGAAGGAGGAAAAAGCAGCGGTACTCGGCCTTAGAGAAATAGGTCAAGCGAGTTGGCATTGTGCAGACTCCTCCCTTTTCCTGAGAGGCCACAAAGTTTTCAATTCCGCGTCCTGCAGAAAAAGCATAAGAAACCTTCAAGGTTGGCTCTTAGATCTAGCCCTAGTTTCCCAGAAAGCGCGATCGAGAGAACAACCACTTCTGTTTTCTGCCCTCCAACACTTGCAGGGTGCTAGCTGGGCTAAACAAGTGGCGCTGCTCCCTGGGCGGCCCCGGGGCACAAATCCCTAATCTGGTTGGGGAGTGGGGAAGGGAGAAAGAGAACCCGAGCAGGCATTAAATTCCCGGTGGAATTTTGTTTATTAGAGGGTTTCCAAATCGATAACCACCTCTTCTCCCACCCTTCTTGTTTTCTTTTTGTGTGTGTATCCAGCCTCTTTTTCTTTTCATTCCCTACCCTTTCTTTGGTTCTTCCTAAAGGCTGGTTTAGCTAGGACCACAGGATTTTATTTTTTCACTAGCAACAGGTGAGGTGGGTTTAAATACAGAAGAAACATTCTCAAACTAGTTTCAAAAGGGTTTATAGTGGGATCGCTTTCTGACTATAATGAAATGCATAATTGCTCGACCCTTAGCAGCCACGATCCGTTGAGTTCATTTTAAGGGGGAAGAGTTCAGGGCAAAATAATCTTTATGGATCATTCCACTTTTAGAGAGTATGATTCGAGTTGGGTGTCCATCTCAAGAGTGACTATATAAGGCCCTTTGCAGCTTGAACTCCATTTATTTGTAGAATAGTATTGGAGGGTTATTTGACAAGGCCACCCTCTGGATTCCCATACCCCTTCTTTTTCTGTTTGACTCTTTTTTGTTGAAAGATTTTACAGGTGTGTGAAACCCCCACAAGTTAACATATTGTGCAGTTTAATTTATGCATCGGCTTTCAAGAAACAAGAACTTTAAATTAGTTACCTTTAAATTGTCAAATAATTACGTGGTCATTTTATTCCTGTAAATGAATAAACAAAAACAAGAAACCTACTAGTGAAGTCACGATGTTATTATGGAAAGAATCTCGAACTGATCAATAAATTAGTTTGTTATGTTAGCCCTGAGACTGAAAATAAAACTACTATCCTGAATATTCAGGACTTTTATTTTGTTCTTTTGTTCTTTTATTATTATTATTTAAAAGAGACCTTGCTTTGAAATCAGTGATTTTCTTTCAATCGACTTTTTAAATGCCTTCCAGATTTTAGCTTATATAAACAATCTAATCCTAAAGAATGAGTTTATCAAACAGCAAATCATAGAAACAATAGTTTCATCCAAAAGAATGACAACAATAGACAACCTACCAAAACTCATGGGATGCAGCCAAAGCAGTTTCTGGGGGAAATTTTACCTCCGATTTTAGCCTATAGTTCCATTAATTAAACGCTGAAATTTTGGCTTTGAATGAAAGAAAAATAATTTTGTACCAAGAGCAAAGAAATTCAAGTTTTAAGCTAATCAAATGAAGAGTAGTCTCTGTTTTTCTCTCTCTCTCTGCCTCTGTCTCTCTCTCTCTCTTTCTCTTACACACACAAAAACTTTACAATTCTGAAATCTAAAAAATTTACTTGGGAAAAGTAAACTTTGTTATTTTCTTAAAGTAATCACAAAAAACATTTAATACTTAAGGATCTTTTTTTTCTCTTGCTAGGCTTTTCCATAGTTCTGCAAAGACAGGGCCCTCCTTGGAGGTGGGGAAAAAAAAGAAAAAAAGAAAGCAATTAGAATGGAAAAGATATTATTTTGCAGCAGAAGAGACTGAATGAAAAGGTAAGATAGCACTTACCAGTTCCAGGGTTAAAGAATAAATTAAAAACTCACATCACAGGTAAATCTTCTAGTATTTTTCATTTAAGAAAAAAAAAAAACTTTGAAAGATTAAGAACACCAAAAATAGAAGAGAAAGTCACAAAATCCAAACTGGTAAATATCTGATGTTTTACAAATGATAAATTCCTATGTTGTTTTATGTGTGCATTCAAATATTATTATTTAATTTGCAAACTGAAATACATATATTTCTTGCTTTTGTAATATGACATTTGAAAGAAGGCTTAGTCTTAGCCCCCTCCCTTCAAAAAAAAGATCATTTATAATATTTAAATATTTCAGTGTTTATGAAATAGGAAAAGATTGAAACTGCATTTTAAAATTAAATAGATTCATTAAAACCACTATCAGATATGTTATTCACAGTATTTTACAATATTAAAATAAGCAAAATGAAAGAGAAGTTCAAACTTGGCTTTTAAAAAAATTTTTGCTTTCATTTAAAATTTTCAGCATACATCCTGTCTCTTAAAATGCATGTAAAATTATGTAGTCTTTACTTTACTTTTACTTTATGTAGATCTCATGCATTTTCCTCCAAGTTCCACAATAAAATTGTAAAGTATATATGTGTATAGTTGTGATAAAGAGGAAAAATAGAATAAAGAGAAAATTAAAGAAAAGTGGTTTTTCTCTAAACTTACCAGGTTCTGTGTTCATGTAGTATATTTCCAAAAATAACTTCATACAAAGCAAATTATGCTTGAGAAAAAAAAGCATTCCTCTTTGTGCTTTTTAAGAGATTTAGCACAAAAAATATAATTGATTAAGACATTTTTCCAGAAATGTACAACTTTTACACTCTACGGGAAGAGCTATGACTAGGCACTAAATTAATTGGTTATAATGTTAAAAGTTTTGCATTAATGTACACATAGACACACACATCCACAAGTAGTTTCACTAGATGGTGGGTCTCTGACTCAGGATCTTTAAGAAGAGACTGCAGACTTGGGAAGATCACAAAGCTTGCTTAGTTAAGTTCGGACTGGTCAAGATAGTCCTTTCTACACTGAGACCCATGTCTTTTTTTGGAATTTATTAATGGGGAGGAGTAGGTTTGATTTTTATTTTTGTTAGACAGCATTTTCCTAGCTTTTTACCTGTGTAAATGAAGCAAAGCACACTTTATTAAGTACTGTCCTACTCTTCCTGACCCCAAGAACCATCATGCCAATTCTTCCATTGCTCTTTCTTGGGAAGGATATGGAGTATTTGCTTCTTTAACCAATTAAGGCAAACAGAGATTAAATCACTTGCCCAGGATCATACCTAGCTCCTAAGTGTCTGAGATTTGAACTGAGAACTGAGATCTTCCTGACTCCAGACCCATTCAATGGGCTGCCTACATGTCTTTCACATAGGATATGAAGCACATATCCAAACCAATTAATTTGGGAAAAGAGTACTAGCCAATTTACCAGTAATTTAATGCTATATGCAGAAAAGCCCTTATGACAATTTATTTCATAGTTAAATTTTTTGTTTATTTTTTAAGCTAATAGTTAAATACAGGGCTTTATTTCAGTAATTTTTTTAGGGTAACTAGTGTAGGAGGGTTTGTGCAGCTCCATGAGTTCACCTACCATCCACTACCACTCTCTAAATCAGGGCTTCTTAAAGTTTTCTGACCCTTTTTTTGACCCATTTTTGTCAGATAAATTTTTACACAGCCCTAGGTAGATAGATATGTAAAATAGGTATATATATCATATATTTATTGATAATAAATCATAAAGAAGGGTCAGCTAGAAGTCTCAGTGGATGGAGCACCAGCCCTGAAGTCAGGAGGACCTGAATTCAAATTTGATCTCAGACACTTAACACTTCCTGGCTGTGTGACCCTAGGTAAGTTACTTAACTCCAATTGCCTCAACAAAAAGAAAAAAAATAAAAATAAAAAAATTATAAAGAAATTTATTTTAGAACAATTATTTAGCATGCATATAATTTTACCATTTATTAAAGATAAAAACAAATCTGCATATTTATGAGATTGTTTATTTTTGCATAAAGAATTTGATCTTGGTGGAATATTTGATAACCTTTTACTGTTGCCAAATTTTTTTCAAACTCCACATTCAGTTACATGACTCCATAGGGGGCCATGACTCACAGTTTAAGAAGTTTTGCTCTAAATTACTCTTGCAAGTAAGAAATCGATATGAAATAAATGTTCTGATTGAAAATCACAAATTATCTGCAAGTAAAGCAGCAAATACTGTTCAAATATCCCAAACCTAAGAGTTAGAAATTTTTTTTAACTGACTAAAAAGTCAGAATATTATTGCTTGAAAATAAAAATACATTCTGACTTAGCCTGCGTTTAATAATTGCACTGTCAATTAGGACACTTTTCTTCCTACCACAGAGGTCAATATGAAGTCCAATTGTGTTAGCCATGAGCTATCATTTCACTGCATTAAAATGTCAGCAACCATTTCTCATAATTCTTGAATAAGCCTCTCAAAGTTTCTATTTTGAGGATTGAAATGAGTTAGAAATTGAAACCGAGCCTATTCTTCCCCCACTCTCCTCCAAAAAAGAGGGGAAAAGAGAGGAAGAGGATATGGCCAAGTACTATACTTAAGCACTGAGACAACAAAATGGCTTGACTCTGGAGTAGGGGAGGGGATGGTTTCAATATGTCCCTGTTCTTATTCAGATATTATTGAAAAAGATAACTTATCTTAATCACTTTAGGCTTTGATTTTGAAGGTGGAACTTTGCTCATTTACCAGTTTTGTAACACCTAATATTTGAATGGCCAACTTAGAAGGGTAAATAATTAAAATAGCCTATATTTACATATTATTGTACAGTTTGTACACAAAATGTCATTTCCAATTAACAGAAGAAAAAACTGAGGCTTAATGAGGTTAAGTGAGTGGGTGCTTGTACCTAGGTTTCCTAATTTTAAATCCAATATTCTTACTGTGATATTAAAGAGAGAAAGACAGAGACAGAGGGAGAGGAAGGGAGAAAAAGAGAGAGATTTGTGGTTGTTGTTTGTAATGCTGAGAATTTACTAGGCAGAAGCTAATTTATTTTATAATGTTTCAGAAGGGAAGACACCTCTCTAAATCTGAATCTTCCCATTAGTATTAGTTTTGAAGTTTGCCAATACCTTTCTAAAATGTAGTATCTAGATATAGTCTGATCAGTGGATCATCACTGAAGATGTTTAGGAAGATATATGATTACTCAAACTTGGACTCTTTGCTTCTTAAACTATCAAGATTTTAATTAAGGTTAAATACCAATAATATATATATATATATATATATATATAAAGGTGTCCCAAAATACTTAGTGCACTTTTAAGCTCCAGATACTTAGTAGATGTGGGACCATGGGGAAGTCACTTAATCCTATTTGCCTCACTTTCCTCATCTGTAAAATGAGTTGGAGAAGGAAATTGGTGAACTACTTTAATATATTTGCCAAGAATACTCCAAATAGAGTCATGAAGAATCAAACACAACTAAGAAATGATTGAATAACAACACACACACACACACACATACATATATATATATATATATATATATATATATATATACATAAATGTGTATGTGTGGAGGAGAGAGAGACAAAGACAGAGACAGAGAAAGAGAGATGCTACCACTATGCTAAGGACTGAGGAGACAAAGGCAAAAAGACAATTCCTCTTTTCAAGAAGCTTATAGTCTAATGGGGAAGATAAAGAACAAACTATATCAAAGCAAGCTATATATAATAAGATTATAGAATAAAGGAAGGGTTCTAAAATTAGAAGGACCAAGAATTATTTCCTGTAGAAGATGAGATTTTATTTGAAACTTAAAAGAAGCCTTAGAAGCTAGGAATCAGATATGAGGACAGAGCATTCCAGGCATAGGGGTCAACTGGTGAAAATATCTATAACAATACTTCTTAATCTTGTTTGTGTCATTGACCCCTTTGGTGAAACCTACGTATCCCTTCTCAGAATAATACTTTTAAAGGCATAAAATAAAGCACACTGGATTACAAAAGAAATATTATTTTGAAATACAGTTAGCAAAATATTTAAGAAACAAATCATAGAGCCTACATTAAGAACCATTGACTACAGTTCTCCTATGTTCTACCAGTGTTAATCTTTTATGATACTTTTCTAAAACATTTCCAGTTTACTGCCATATAATTTGCAGAATCTATTCTCTGTGCTCTCTTTTTTTGTGAAAAGCAAAAACATTCATTCTCCAGGGCATTTCTTCCATTGTATATCATCTTTCAAAAAACACTAACAGATATTTCAAGGAATTCTATTTTTTTAAATTACATTAGTACTAATTCCTTCCAATCTAGTGCTTCAAACTCAAAAAGGGAAGAAAGGGAATCCTGAGATTCTAGTACTTAAGAAATAACTTTCTTCCAATGATTATTTGACTATTAAACTACCTACTCCATCAATGAATGTCAGTCTTGAGAAAAACTAGACACTAGTTAACTTTATTATCTTTAGTAGAACCTGCTTCTTTCTCTACCTAGAGTCTGAACTGTCAATCCTGACAATCTTTTAATTTTTCATCTTAAATGTTAAGATTAAGTCTCTTGCAAGGGAGTAAACACTGGTCTAATCAAATCTAAAATTAATTCTGCCACTGTTTGACTTTGAGCAGGGCCAAAAAAAAAAAAAAGAATTAAGGCTGATGCTATTATGGGTGACAGCTTCTGAAATTCTGTAACAGGTAAAGTATCCAGAGAGAGACAATTTATCACAATGGATAAATAACTGGCTTCAGAGTCAGGCTACATGTCCATAAGCTGGCTTTGTGACCCTAGGAAAATCATTTAGTATCTCAATGCCCCAGAAACTCTATAAAGTTTTAGAGAATTTGCCAATTTACTTTGGGAGTGAAAATACCTCGCTAGGAACTCTCTCCCTCAATTAAATCTGAGACACTCTTAAAAACAATCAAGCAAACCAGTATCCATCAGCAAAAAGATTATAGTTTCACTATTATCTGCTTTGGCAGATTTCATCTAGAATATTGTGTTCAATTCTAAGCACCATATTATAGAAAAGATAATTGATACATTGGAATTTATTCCCAAGAGGGCAACCAAAATGGTAATAGGACCAAAGATGATTTTGTTCACAGATTGACTAAAATGTCAGAGAATGTTTTACTGAGAGATTTTTGAGGGGAGGAGAGAGGTAAGAAGGAAAGGGATGAGTAGAAGGAGGTGTTTTTACGGCTGTCTTCAAGTATTTTAAGAGCTATTATATAAAAGTAGAATTTTACTTATTCCAAAGGTAGAAATATTCCCAATGGATGTTAGAAATTTCAGAGAAATAAATAGAAGTATCCCAAAATGGAGTGAGATATCTCAGAATATAGTAAGTTTCACATCTTTGGATGGATATGGTAGAAATGATTCCTTTTGAGGCAAAGAAAGATTGGATTAGATAATTCCTATGACTCTATATGAATTTTGAGACCATCTATAAACCTCACCTTCTATTTTTATATAAGGTGAGAGTTGTACTTCATGCTTTCTCTCTTCCTGCTTCACATTCTTCTAAAATACCTTCTTGTTCAATCATTTTATGTTTCTGAGGTCACTCCTAGCTCTAATAGTCTTTGAATTTTTTTACTTTTAAAAATTATGTCACTTCAGTTTTGGATTAGGTCAGGTACTTTTGGGAAACTACAATCCTCTTTAAGATCATAAAGGAGCCATTTAATGCAGTGAAGCCTGAGTGTAGTAAATACTGCTAAGTAGCCTAATGCTGCTTCCCAAAATGCCTGACTTATTCCCATGAAGCAGATTATCTATACTAAAGACTATGGCTCATTGCTAACATTTGTTTAGTCATTTGAACTACATATTACCTTCTCTACTCTCTACACTGATGTCATTTAAGAATAGATACTACACTATAAGAACATTATCAGATACTTTTCCTTACCTCCCCCCCTAAAATCATTCAAATATGCCCAGTACGTGGAAGTTTATAAAACATTTTTTTTCTCACAATAACTCTGTGAGGTTGCTATCCTCTTCATTTCTCATATTAGGAAACTGGGATTCAGGGTAAAGTGACTTGTCTAAGGTCATACAATTATATTGTGTTTTTTAAAGGTTAGTGCATTGCTTGACACATGATGGGTTTTTATTGAGTGATGGCTGAGGTCCCTGAACATTGAGTTTAATTCTCATTCCACTAGACCACACTGTGTTTCATACAAGACAATATGTGCAATGCAGTGTATACATAATGCAAAACATCTTTGGAGTCCATCAAGCCTGGGGTCATTAGTAATTACCCCTAAAGCAATTATGTTCATCTGCCTCAGTTGTGTAGCTGTAGATGTGCCTGTCCTCTTGTGTGTGTGTGTGTGTGTGTGTGTGTGTGTGTGTATCTTTATCTCATATATGCCTGCTTAAAAATTGCATGCTCTCAAAGGGCAGGGATTCTATTAATTTAACCTACTTTGGGAAATGCTAAGCCCAATGATCTGTACTCTCTTGAGAGAAAGAGAGAGGGGAGGGGGGAGGAAAGGAGAAAGAAAGAGAAAAAGAGAGGAAGAGAGGGAAGGAGGTAGGAAAGGAGGAAGGGAGGGGGCCCCAGAAGGGAGGGAGAAGGAAGGGAGGGACAGAAGTAGGGAGACAGACAGAGTGATAGGGGGAGGAGGGAGGGAAAAAAGAGAATGAATATGAGGTGAAGTTTTTGTTGTTGTTTTTTATTGTTGTTTTTTTAAATTTCAGTGGCTAGTTTCTTATTCCTAATTACACTTTTACAGTGTTTCTGGAAACTTCATTCTCAGCCATCTGCACAGGGGAAAAACCTGATTAGTCTATCACTTTTAGGTCTTGGGGTAATAGCTGCTTTTACCTTCCTAGTTTGAGTCACTACATTTGCAAAGCCTTAAATCTGTCAGTTTGGCACTGACTTCTATCATATGCATATTAATAGGAATAATAACCATAACATCAGTGATTTGGGACTTTATAACTGAGTTATTTTCCATAAGTGCTAGTGCCTAGTTGGCTTGAGAGTCACAGAAATATTGCAAAGGATTTTTCTTTTAAGATTTATCTCTTAACTATCAATATTTGGGGCTAGAAAGAAGGACCTATAAATTATTGTTTTGTCAGGTTCATGGTGGCTTGTCCAACTTGGGTGTCCTTATTTAGTAAAAGAATTGAATTTTTCACATTGAGTACAACAAAACTAAGAAAAAGCTACATGTTGAATTTAGCAACTCTATGAAAATAATACTTGTTTGGAATGCAGTGAATGCTATATATAGTAACATAATAATATGGAATCCCCTTAACATTGACTCATCATTATATGTTTTTCTAAGAATTTTTTAAAAGTTTTTTTTAAGTTACTAAAATGGACTTTCACTTAAAAGCAAGGCAAAAGTAGTCATTTTGAGCCTTATAATTTTTGCTTTATACCTGCTTATTCAACATCAGGTTGGAGTTTTTCATTGTCTTAAATATTTTTTTAAAAGTAGTTGGTTTTCAACATGCCACACCAACATTAGAAAGTTATTTTAGACAATTTTATTTGCTGAATTTATAGTTGCTACTATAAAATAGCAGTTTCTCTCTTAAATTAGTTGAATACATCAAAAATTTTCTTAAACCTTTTTGCAATTTATATTATTTCAAATATTTGTGTTGTCATTGTTTTGTTTTAAATTAACTGTCAACTATGGAAATTCATATGGAGAGAAAATATAATCCAAATGTATTTGGATCAGTGCAGATACTTACTAACCCTAAATTCCACCCAAATATTCTTATTTCATCTATTTTGTTTTTGTTTGGAAAATATGTATAGGCACAGAACTTTAGGCCAAATAAACAATTTGTTACTTAGAGGAAAATAGATAAACCATGATGACTATATATAGCCTGCAAACTTCATACAACTCCCAATTACTTAGCATTCTCAGGCTTATTTCCCACCATAAGCCTGTAAGGTAGAAAGTTCAAATATTATTATCATCGTTTAGAAATAAGTTAACTGAATCCCAAGAAAGTAAAATCAATTTCTGAGAACCAGTCATAGTTAAGTATAGGAACCATTTCCTGAAATATCTATTTGACCATTCCTACCACACCAATTTGACTTGAACATAATACAAAACACATCAATTTCCTGCTGTCAGAAAGCTCTTTATAAAAGGGAGGGGAACTTTAAATATCTTTTTTGCTCTATGGACTGAGGAAACCTTGGCTTCACTTTTGCTAAACATCTCAGCATTTTTGCCATGTGTACCACCTACACACCTAACACTTCACTGATAATCCTATGCCATTTTCCCCCCAACACAATGGAAAGTTAATTGAATGTTTTATGCTTTAGTAATATCAAAGAAATGAAAAGAATGTTGGTTTCAACCATATTTCAATAATAAATGCATTAATTTTTACCTTTTAACTGACACTTGTACTAATTTCCTTAAATGCTCTCTTTTGCTCCCTTTTGATCTGTCTGGCTTTGTCGGGGCTGATGATGAGGACTTACTTCAAATGCAAAAAGATTAGCTCTCTTTCCTTTAATAGCACAATTACAGCCCGTGTGATGTCTAAATCATGAAAGATATCAGGGACAGACTTCTAAAGTCGCATCAGTTTATTACAAAAGTGGCAGTAATAATTTTAATTACTTTCCTTTACAAAAGATATCAAAATTGCTCTAATTACCTACTGGCATTTAGGAATTGTTGGGAGGTAGAGGTGGTGGTGGGGGGGAGGAAATTTAGTTGTCCTTTTCTTAAATTTGACTTAAGCAAATGTGCTAGGAAGAACCACAGAATTAAAAGTACTGTGAGATGTTTTAACCCTGACCCATGATTTCAGAGACAGATAATACAGCCCCCGGTATGCAAAATTTATAAATTATATATATAATATTTGAGATCTATCTAATACTACATCTAATTAAGTTTATGGTTTACTATTTAAAACCCATTTAAAATAAGGAATGAGTTTTCTTCATTTTGTCAAACATGCAGTGTTTAAGTTTGACAGAAAATGTTGAAAAGACTAGACTTCTCCAGTACATAAATGATTATTTTGCAGATCTTTATCCAAAACATAACTCAAAATAAATGGTTATGGTTGATTTTTATCCTTAAAGAATAATATCTAAATTGCATTAAATTTAAGATATTTAAAATTTATCATAGAAAACAAAAAAAAATTGAGAGAGAAAATGATAAAGAGATCCTTATACCCTTACACATAGATAAAATTAAGTCCATGAAGGAGAAACATTGATCTCAGAAAAGACTAGCTCTTATGCATTTAAGTTCATCAGAGATAAACTGAAGCAGTTTGACCCATTGTCAGCCTATTTTAAGATGAACATGTGTTAAATTCTGTTGAAAAATGTAGCACTTAAACTTTGGCAATGAAACAATAAGTTTTTACATGACTCGAATAAAGCCTTATTGAATTAAAAAAATAAAAAGCTGTGTAAAATAAACACTTTCTAAAAACATTTCTGAAAGATGCAATGTTCTGGCAAAATTACATACTTTCAAGCAAGAGTAAAAGTAACAGTTTAGAATTTAGAAAACTGTCTAAAACCAAGATAATCTTGAGCAGATTGCACTTGAATTGCTGCAAAGGACATTACTCAGGTTCCCTTTATGAAGGAATTTTCTGGCTACAAATTTATTAATTAAAAAAAATCCTAATAAATGGTTTTTGCCTAAAAAGATTTCATTAGAACTACAAGAATCAATTGAATGTGTCATACCAGAGTATAATTTAAAGTCATTATTAGTAAATGTTAATTTTTTTTTCCAATCCTTAGTTTTAGAAAATTATGATTATAAAAAGCTGTGAACTGAGCGGAAAAACTCTTTTCTCACTTAATGATATTTAGCTTTAAGTGATATGCAATATGCAAATTGCTTTGCAAACCTTAAATCACCATGTAAATAATAGCTGTTATTCTTATTTCCCCTTGCTGTGCAAAAATCAAAATGGAAAGAATCATATTTTTATGGAGCAGCTAAAAAAAATCAACACGTTAGCTGAGAAATAAAAGGACGTTTTTAAGGCTAAATTATACATCACTTAAAGCCCAATTTTGCTGACTAATATTGACATGGGATTCATTAACCTGATAAGGTTTATCACAATTCAGGGGAAGTAGCTTAGAAGGGCATTAGCAATGAGCTCCTTCAAAATGCCTTACCTGTTCTCTTAAAGCCAGTAATAGCATTTGGCTATATTCATTCCTTCAACAAATAGGTATACTACTCCATGAATTTGCAGCATTTGCATTGTATCCTTTATTTGTGTAATATGCTACATATTTCCCCTACCCCTCAGTGAGCTCCTCAGGGGGAAGAAACCCTGTTGTTTTTAATTGTGATATGTGTCACTTAGCAATGTGCCTTACACGTAATAAGTACTTAATAAACAGTTGCATTTTAATTGTTCAAAACAGATCCTTTATATACATCTTCAATACTTTCTTTGGTTAATATCAAGAGAATCAGGCTAATATCAATTTTTAGGAATTTGAATTTTAGCATAACTTAGAAATTTAGAAATTTAGATTTTCTCCAGTATATGAATACATAGAAAAGAGGGAACAAAGTTAATGAGACAGAGACAGGGACACAAAGAGAATGTACATTCCTAAATTAATTCTACAAATATCACATATACTAATAAAGGTAAATATGACCTCAAAAAGACACAAAGCTTCAAAAGTAATACACTATTTCAAAGACTGCTAAACTCAAGCAAAGTACAATTAGGAATGAACTGGCCTTTCCCTTTGGCTTCATAAACTCACACACAAGAACTCTTGAAAATGAATATAATACAGCCTTAATGGTGTCTTGGTGGCTATTTAATGGCTCACCCGCTACTAACATGCTCCTTTTTCTACATTAATAACTGCTCCAAATGATGTGTCTTTTCATATTAGCGCGCTGTTCTGTCAGCAGTTTGAGCCTGATGGAAAAAAAGATTTTGAGGCAGAGGAGTTTTTGCCAAAATTGGGAATGTGTGACACCGCAAGAAAGACATCGTCAAGAGCAGTTGCTAATTTATTTTAAGTGCCCCCTGAGTTTTTAATTTATCTGAAAAAATAAATAGATAAATCAAAGGCTCTCTGTGCCAGCCCACCCCAGCACCAACAGTGGTGTGGTTGTTTGTAGGAGGTGGTATCTGCTGCCAGAAAGAGGTGTCAGAATGTTCAGCCAACAAAAACATCTCATTGACTGAGCATTTCTGATTTTATACATATATATATATATATATATACATATATATACACATACACACATATATTTATAAAAGGATATATCACATTTGTATACAGTCGACCTTTTCCTTTTCCTAACTTGGCTAGTGATGCACATGCTAAGTGTTTTTTAATCAGTCTGTAATACCAAGAAGAACTGGTGGCTTCTTAAAACATGGATTCTGGTTTGGAATATTATCAGTTGAGTTTGGAAATTCATTATCAAAGTGTGGAGCACAGTGAATGCTATAGTTTCATGAATATGCAGATTGTGTTTATTTAAACATTTTTTTATTACACTTTGTGTTTTTCTAAATTGGGTCATCATTTTCAATATAATTGGAATGTGATGTGTGTCCTGTTTTCCTTAAAAAGCCATCTGGTTCACTTTACTCACTCAGACTCCAAATTCTTTGTTGTAATATTGATCCCAAAATTACCCCTTATATTTGAATTTATACTTGATTTTCAGAGGCAAGATATAGTGATTGGTCAGATGAACACTGGACTTGGAGGAAAAAGAACCAAGTGCCATTACTCGGGCAACCCCCTTACAAGCTATGTGACCCTGGACAAATTATTTCATTCCTCTGGTCCTCATTTTTCTCATCTGAAAAAAATGTTTGAAATTTCTAGGATCTATGATTTCAGAATTTTGGCCATTCTTTCCATCAGTAAAGATCATAACTCTCTATCCCTTATTGAACTATCTTCAAAAGTTGCTGTTAGAAAAAGAAAATCAAACAAGTATTTTTTAACCATTTCCTGTTTGAGAGGTGCTAGGTGGTAAGGATACAAGTACACAGAATCAAACAATCCCTGCTCACAAATATCTTACACTCTAACTGGGGAGATGACAAGGAGATATAAAGATTTAAATATAGATATAGACTGACATAGAAATATAGATATAGATTTAGATATCTAGTTAGAAATATACATATAAATATCTTTGTAAATGATAGATGACACATGTATATATACATATATATAGATGTATATATATATACATATGTATATATACATATGCATATGTGCATACACACATAAAATATATTTAATAAGAAGAAAAGAAAAGAAAAACCAGTCACCCAGTGGCTAACCTTCTGGTGATTAGCCCTAAGCACTTAGCTGCATTAATCTTATGAAGACAGAAGCCCCATCTGTTGCAAGGCTTATGCCTGAAGCCTTCTCAGCTTTATGGGACCTAAAAGAATGTGTGTTGTACTGGCACAATCTTTTAAGAGCCCAGAGTCGCCTTCACATCAGAACGAGATATTAGGGAAGATTTTAGTGCAAGTGTCTACAAAATAAATACAATACTACTTACTCTACAGATTGTTATAAGAATGGAATAGTATAATGGATATGAAAAGGTTACTCTCTGTAAATAAAAGTTACTATTATTTTTAGTATGTTGGATGAAATCTAATATACTTATGTCCTTGGCAAAGCAAAATATTGATCTTTAATGTCATAATAATCCTTAGGAAATAAATCTTAGGAGAGTAAGACTTAAGAAAACAATAGAAGGCAAATCTATTGAACACACACACAAAAATAAGTCCCTAAAGTGTAAACAACAAAAACTAATGGTGAAATTTCAGCACACTGTAAATACATATAGAAATCTTCTCTCTCCCACAAAACAGCAAACTTTGAGGACAGGCACTTTGTCTTTTACTCATTCTGGAAGCTCAATGAGGTCTAAAACTGATTAACAAGCAGTAGATATTTAATAACTAAAAACTTTTAAAAATTACAGTCATGAAATTATTTTCAAATTGCACAAAATCTTAAAAGAGTAAAACATGGATTGCTAGAGCTTGAAAGAGTAGAAATCATGTATATAAGGTATTTTGCAAGTATAAAGTACTATAATAATGTAATGTATGATGATTGTTGTTTTTTTTTTTTTAAGGATTACATGCATAGGATCTGCCCTCTTCTCTTTAATTTGATTATGCCTTTTCCAGACAAAAAATCTGAACTAGAGCAAAAATTCTTGATTTTTGGTTATGTTTATTCTAGAAACTATAATTTTAAAAGTCAAAACAAATGATAGTGTGCCTGCAGATTTTTGTACACTATAGCATTTTTACACAGGAGTAGGAAATAGCATTTGATTTTCTCAATGTGATGAACTCCAAATCTATCCAAAGATCTTCATAATTAGTGCTTTGTATATATTGTCCTCTTTTCCTTAATTAATTTCCTTTATCTTTCAAGATAAATTTAATTAGAATATAGGGACAGGAACTGGACCTGTGATCACATATGTGTGTAGTGTGTGTGTATAAACACACACAAATATACAAATATACATATATATTTACACACATATATTTGTATATATATATATATATATATATATACATATATATATGTATCTCCCAGATGTGAACTGTTCCTCTACCAATGCTAGTCCAGTACCTTCTCTATAACTTAAAAATATATTCATAATAGTTAACATTTATATATTAGGCTAAGGTTGACAGAGCAGTTTACAAATATCATCTCATTATATCTTTTCAGGAATAGCACCTCACCTAAAAGGTAGAGACTAATGTTATCTCCATTTTGTAGATGAAGAAGCTGAAGCAGACAAAGGTTAGGTAAGTTTGGGGGCCAGTAAGGGTCTGAGAACTTAGATCTTCCTAAATCTGGGTTATAATATATTATCTGCAGTGCTGCCACAAGCTATCTAGAATATTGGTCACATATCCAGCGTGTATCGCTAGAAGAACTTCTTGCATATAGGTCTTTCTGACTTAAGACCTTCAAATATTTCTCTCCATTATGCTATATTTCATATGTGTTTGGAATATCTTTTCACTAATTAGAGGGAAGAAATGAAATTTCATTTGTGTGATAATACTCTGACCTTGCCCTTCAAAAGGGAGGCCAGCTACTTTTCCCCATCGGGATTTTAGGGATTAGAGAAGTTTTTCTATAATGTTGTTATTTTAAGCCCTCATTCTGGTAAATTACTTCCCATCCCAGTTATTTTTAACCCCCCGCCAATTCCACTTTAATTGTATCAAATTTATGAACTAACCTTTTTGTCACATAGATAAAAGGTTTTTTATTTTTTTATTAATCATAAATGTAATGTGACATAATGAAAACAGCAGGATATAGAGCAACATGCATCTATATCTACACATACTCAGACACAAACATTTATATACATACATATATATGTATATAAATATATACATATATACTTAAAAAAAATATATATATATATACATACACACATGCATAAAGTGAATTTAAAAAAAAGCTATGCTAAAAAGCAATATTATGCTCTGTCTCTGGACTTCATCTTCTAGTTTAGAACTCTCAATAAAGGAAATATAGTTAGTACAATAGATCTTCTCACTATTAAATTGTTGTTCTTTGAAGTTTCACAGATCATAATATGGTTCTAATCTAGCAACCAGGCAACTGTTTAGCACAATGGTTGGAGTTCTGGGCCTGGAGTCAGAGAGACTTGATATTATCCATAGTGCCTGAAAGTCAGTTTTTTAAATAAATGTTTGCTCCTCCTCCACTTCTTCCCATTTTAGATTTCTCTCCCAAGGATATACTCCAATTATTGCATTTGGACTCAGAAGACCTGGGTTAAAATCTAAGCTTTGAGAACATAGAACAGGTAATTTCATTTTTCTAAGCCTCAGATTCATCATTTGCAAAAAGTGGGAATTGTTTTTTTATCATCATTGACACTTTCTGATCCTATTTGGAATTTTTTCCCCAGAGATACTGGAATGGCTTGACATTTCCTTCTTGAGCTCATTTTACAGATGAGGAAATTGAGGCAACCAAGGTTAATTGATTTGCCCATTGTTACAGTTAGTAAATGTCTGAAACCAGATTTAAACTCAGCAATATAACTCTAGGTTCAGTATTCTGTTCACTATCCCACCTAACTACTCTTAGGGATTGTACTAGAATATTTCTAATATTATTCTCTAGATTATTTCTGGTACAATTTTCTTCCTTCCCTCTCTAAAATCCTAGAAGCTTTAATATTACACAATTTAGCCCAATTGAAAAACATACCAGGCTCTACTTATATCCTGCCCTCAGGATATTTCCTTATTCCTTTGCTCATGATATTCCCTATTGCTATTATCTATTTATATCTATCAACCTGTTTCTCGGAGTAATGGGAACATTCCATGTATGCCCTTTCTTCATGTGACCATATGTGATGTAACATCTGGCTCTACTGAGAATGATGCTTTGAGCCCCTAATTCTAGTTATATGCAATTCAGTGCTAAAGGGCTTGTGCTTTGAGATGATGAAGCCATCCCCTTATTGACCACTAAGCAAAAAGTTAAAGTAATCAGACCTTTAAAAAGAGAGGGAGTACACTATAACTCTCTTTTCTTCTACTGGGGTTGAACATGAGAATCTGTGTAAAGGGCAGCAATATGAGATCCAGTTGGGGAAAGAAAGTACAGCTAGTTTGCAGAGGATCTTGAATATCAAGCAAAGGAATTTGAAGTATCAGGCAGGATTGATGAAGCACCAAAGCCCCTGCTTCATAAAGTCAAAAAATGTTATTAAGATGTAAGTTATCGTTAGTTACATTCTGGTAGAGGAGGCTGAGCAGACACAAATAACTACATGAGACAGAATGCTAGAAAGATGTTGAGTATTGGGGATCCGGTGGGGAGTGTATGGTGATGATCAAGGGAGAAATCAGAAAAGTTTTCAGTGATTACAACTTAGAGGTCCCACAGAGAATAGTAAGGATTTTTAAAAATATGAAATAGAGGTCAGTTAACTAGTATTTATTGCTCACCTACTATATACCAACACCATGCTAAGCAGTGGTGATACAAAAAAGGGGGATCCTTTCTGTCAAGTCTATCTTTTAGGTGTCATAAAAATGTATGATTGTAATAGAACACTAAGTGGTCTACATTGACTAGAACATAAAGGAGAGGAAGTGGGGGTGAGAAGAGAGAGTTAGAAAGATAAGTAATATTTGGAAATAGAGTGTACTTCTTAGCTGGGAAAATCACTTATCTTCTATTGCCTCAGTTTCCTCATCTGTACAAATGGAGATTATAATAGAACCTACCTTCCAAAATTGTTATGAATATCAGATGAAAAAATAATTATAAAGTACCAAGTGCAGTGTCTGATACATGTATAGTAAATGCTATATAAGTCTATGTAGTAAGATATATTTAAATGTTAACTATTTTATTATTATATTTGAAAGCTTCATTTTCTTGTTTAACTTAAATATTAGTTTTTATTAATCCCTATTGAATTTCATCTCAGATATCCTAACCTGTCAAGATCTTTATTTAAATTCTAATTCTAATTTCACTTGTTCATGTACTTGCCCAGACATTTCAGGATATGGTGGGGTTTTTTTTATTATTATTATTTTTTCTTACCTAAGCATTCCACATCCCTTAGATACTTTTCCTAACACATTTTAAGAGTTTTTTTGATAGCAACTTGATTTATTTTTTAATTTATTATTTAATTTAGATATTTATATATTTAATTTATTCCTATCCCTATCCCTCCTTCCATTAATTAAAAAAATTAAAACCTTAGAAGCAAATTAGTTGATACATATATACATAGTCTGGCAAAACCAAATTCTTACATTAGCCATGTCTGACTCTTCCTGCATTTTAAGCTCTTCACTTCTCTGACAAAGAGATAAGTGATGTGTTTTATCTCAATTCTTTTGGAGTCATGATTTATCATTTCATTGATTTGAATTCAAAAGTTTTTAGAAATACTTTTTCTCTATATTATTATCTATATTATTATCATTGTTATCATATTGCTCTGTATTGTTCCTAAAGGTCTTTCCAGTTTCCTCTGAAACTGTCCTCTGAAATTTCATATAATAATAATAATCAATTGTTTTTCATATATCACACCATTATATGTATGTATATATACATATACATGTATATACATATATATGTATATATATGCCATTTATAGAACACTCCCCACCTCCACTTAGTTATCACAAAAAAAATATTGCCAAAATATTTTTGTAGATAGAGAACCTTTTTCTCTTTCTTTGATTTCTTTGGAACAGAGGTACTATAGTGGCATAGGTGGTCAGAGGGTATGCGCAGTTTGATAAATTTGGGGTATTAGTTTCAAACTGCCTTCTGGAAAAGTAATCACAGTTCTACCAATTTACACTTGATTTGTTAATATTTAACTCTGAACAATGTAGACAAATTTTAACATTCCTTAAAAATTTTTTGAATTCCAAATTTTTGTTTTACTCTCCCCTTTCCCATCCCTAAGTGGTAAGCAATTATATATATATATATATGTATATATATATATATATATATAAAATCACATAAAACATATTTCCATATTATTCATAACACAAAAATGAAGTGGAAATAGTATACTTTGATTTGTATTTAGACTTCATCAGCCCTTTCTGTGGATGTGAGTAACATTTTTTATCATGAATCTTTTGGAATTGTCTTGGATAGTAATATTTTTGAGAAAAGCTAAGTTGTTCACAGTTGATCATCACATAATATTGCTGTTACTCTGTACAATGTTTTCCTCGTTCTGCTCCTTTCATTTTGCATAAGTTCAGTTTCCAGGCTTTTCTAAAATCTGACTGCTCATCATTTCTTATAGAACAAAACTATTCCATTACATTCACATATCATAATAAGTTCAGCCATTCCCAAGTTTATGGACATGCAATTGATTTTTAATTCTTTTCACACACACACACACACACACACACACAAGCTATTATAAATATTTTTACACATAGAGGTGCTTTCTCCCTTTTTAATGATCTCTTTGGGGTATAGACTTAGTAATGATATTGCTATTGCAAAGGGTATGCACAATTTGATTGCTCTTTGAGCATAGTTTCAATTTGCTCTCCAGAATGGTTGGATCAGTTCACAACTCCACCAACAATAAATTAATGTTCCAATTTTCCCACATTTTTTTCATGTTTATAATTTTCCCTTTCTGTCACATTAGCCAAACTAATAGGTACAAGGTAGTACCTCAGTGTTATTTTAATTTGCATTTCTCTAATCAATAATGATTTAAATAGTGATATGTATATAAAGTTTTTGCTTAGCATTATTGATTGCTATCAGAAGTCATGAGACCAGGACAGTTTATTAAATTACAAACTCATGATTTCTAATTGGAAATCCTCTACTTCTCTTTGTATAGTTCTTCCCTGTGTAGCTCAAAACTTTTACATTCTTCTCATTTCCTCCAGCTGAAACTGACACTTTTCTTTTACTGAGGAATCATTAAGAATTCCCAGATAACTAGATAACACCCCATTCTTAGAGTCTCTTTCCTCCTTATCAAGACTAACCCACCAATTTTTAATTCCTCTCTTTTCCTTTTGCCTCCACCAGGACTTGCTTCTCTTATTTCTTAAACTGGCTCCTATTCACCAGATTTTTCTTTGTTAAATTTGCCAACAAACAAATATCAATGTGTCATATTCTTTAAAATTAAAAAAAATTAAAGTTTCTAAATCTTATTTCCAAATCTTTAATAAAAAATCTTTATTTGGATTTTTACCTTAATCTCAAACTCAACATATATAAAACATATATATCATCCAAAGGCAACTTCTCTCCTCCTTACACATTATCTGTTTAATCTTGAACTGGTTAGCAAATTTCTCTTGATTCTAACTTGTTTAATTGTAAAATAAGGAAGTTGGATTAGATGACTCCTGAGATTCTTTTTAGGGCTTTAGATCTATTATCTTATATTCTTTTTAAAATTTTTATTAAAGCTTTTTATTTACAAAACATATGCATGGGTAATTTTTCAACATTGACCTCTGCAAAACTTTCTGTTCCAAATTTTTCCCTCCTTCCCTTCCCCCCCTCCCCTAGATAGCAGGTGGCCCTACACATGTTAAATATGTTAAAAATATATGTTAAATCCAATATATGTATACATATTTATACAGTTTTCTTGCTGCACAAGAAAAATCGGATCAAGAAAGAAAAACAAAACCTGAGAAGGAAAACAAAATGCAAGCAAACATCAACAGAAAGAGTGAAAATGCTATGTTGTAGTTTACACTCAATTCCCAGTCTTCTCTCTGGGTGTATATGGCTCTCTTCATCACTGAACAATTGGAACTGGTTTGAATCATCTCATTGTATGATTTTATATTCTAAAACAAGGAACACAACCTAGAATGGAATTAGGTTGATAGATTTCAGTGGGTCTATGAACCCACATGGGAGAAAATATAATATCTTTATTTTCACTAACCTCTTATTGAAATACAGCTTTTCTAGGTGCTCCAAATCACTATTGATCAGAGAAATGCAAATCAAGACAACCCTGAGGTACCACTTCACACCTGTCAGACTGGCTAAAATGACAGGAAAAGTTAATGATGAATATTGGAGGGGATGTGGGAGGGCTGGTACACTGATGCATTGTTGGTGGAGCTGTGAACAGATACAGCCATTCTGGAGAACAATTTGGAGCTATGCTCAAAAAGTTATCAAACTGTGCATACCCTTTGACCCAGCAGCATTTCTATTGGGCTTATATCCCAAAGAAATCATAAAGGAAGGAAAAGGCCCCACATGTGCAAGAATGTTTGTGGCAGCCCTTTTTGTAGTGGCTAGAAACTGGAAATTGAATAGATGCCCTTCAATTGGAGAATGGCTGAATAAATTATGGTATATGAATACTATGGAATATTATTGTTCTGTAAGAAATGACCAGCAAGATGATTTCAGAGAGGCCTGGAGAGACTTACATGAACTGATGCTGAGTGAAATGAGCAGAACCAGGAGATCATTATACACGGCAACAACAGTACTATATGACAATCAATTCTGATGGACATGGCTCTCTTCAACAATGAAATGTTTCAAACCACCTCCAATTGTTCACTGAAGAAAGCCATATACACCCAGAGAGAGGGATGTGAAATGTGGACCACAACATAACATTCTCATACTCCTTGATTGATGTTTGCTTACATTGTGTTTCCTTTATCTGATATATCGTTTGTGTAGATAAGATTTTTCTTGCACAACAATGATAAGTTTGGAAATATGTATACATATATTCGATTTGCCAATATTTTAACATAATTAACATGTAGTGGATATCCTGCCATCTAGGGGAGGGGTGGGGAGTTGGGGGGAAAAATTTGTAACGGAAAGCTATGTAAGGGTTATTGTTGAAGAATTACCCACACATATGTTATGCAAATAAAATAAAATTTAAAAAAAACAAAACAAAATAAGGGGAAAAAAGAGAAAAAAAATAAAAAAATAAAATGCAATTTGTAAATATGTAACAAAATAAATAAAACTATAGCAAAAAAAATAATAAAATAAAATATTACCTGTCCAAAAAAAAAAAAGAAATACAGCTTTTCTTACAATTTTCTTACAATTACACATGTGGATGCTTTCCCTTATTTTATGATTTCTTTGGGATCCAGACCCATTAGTGACACTGCTGAATCAAAGGGTAATACAATTTTATAGCCCTTTGGGAATAGTTTCAAATTGTTCTCTAGAATGGCTGGATCAGTTCACAACTCCACCAACAAACAATCATTTTTCTATCTGTCCAAGAGGCCACCAAAATATATCAGGGAGGGACTTGTTCCCATTGCAGACAGAGTGACAAGGAAAATATGCATTTCATCCTGTACTCAGATCATTATGATTTCTTTCACCATTTCTACTGTATATTTTGAGAGCTTTTCCTTTCACATAGTTTGTATTTTTCACTACTAATATTTTCAATTTCTAATATTTTTTGAAAAATTTGCATGAGTCCTCAAGTGCCGGCTCCCCAAGGATAACTTCTCTGTAATTTCTGATAACCTTCACTTGGTTTTGTATTGCTATGATGAACACAATCTTTTGTTTGATATATTTTTTTTGGTCAACATATCATTAGTTTGAGTTCATGTGGGGGCTTTCATGGTTTCACTTTTGAATTTTTGCCATTTCACAGGCTCAGTCCATGGGCAAACCAATATCAGTTACATTTGAAAAGTCCACTAAATATGGATCTATTATCACATTTAGTATGGCCTTATTAAGTTGTATCTTTTTGTTCCAGAAGTATTTTTGTAACTTTTACAGCTGTTAATTCTAGTTTACTCATCTTATTTTTATCATGGTCCTGAAAAACTAGGAAATAAATCTTCTTTCATATTTGTCTGACCTGGAACAATCTTTCTGTATTCTATTTGACAAGAAATAATGATAACTGTTTGAAAGAAGGAATAATAGGTTTTTTTTTAAATATTTAGAACAGGCTAAAGAGTGGTCCCTCTCTGGAAGTCTTCAGTTAGAAGCTGGGTGACCATGTGTCAGTGATGTTATGGATGAAATTCCTGTATAGCTACAGGTTCATAAGCTTAGCACCAGACTGGAATGGGGAAAAAAAAGAATAAGCATTTATATGGCACTTTCTATATGCAGTGTATTAAATACTTTCACAAATATTTTTATTTGATCTTACAACAATCCTGAAAAGTAGGTGCTATTATTTCCACAGATGAAGAAACTGAGGCAAACAGAAGTTAATTAACATACCCAGTCAGTAGTAAGTGTCTGAAGTTGAACATGAACTTATGGCCTCCCACTGCATCCCAGGGCCATCTCCGGTCATGCTAATCTGTATCTGACTACTGGACAGAAATGGGTCAAGAGGAGAAAGTGAGACTGGTGACCTTGTACAGTCTTCACTCATTTAAACCCAATTCTCTTTCATATCCTGACATCATTTCCCTGATGGTTGTTTTCTTTTTTTTTTTTAAAGCTTTTTATTTTCAAAACATATGCACAGATAATTTTTCAACATGGACCCTTGCCTTGTGTTCCAAATTTTCCCCTCCTTCCCCACATCATCTCCCCTCGATGTCAAGCAATCCAATATATGTTATACATGTTAAAATATATATTAAATCCAATATGTGTAAACATATTTATACAATTCTTTTGCTGCACAAGAAAAATCAGATCAAAAAGGAAAGTAAATGAGTAAGAAAACAAAATACAAGCAAACAACAACAGAATGAGTGAGAATATTATGTTGTGACCCACATTCAGTTCCCACAGTCCTCCCTCTAGATGTAGAGGGCTCTCTTCATCACAAGATCATTGGAACTGGCCTTAATCATCTCAATGTTGGAAAAGAGTACCACTCATCAGAATTGATCATCATATAGTCTTGTTGTTGCCATGTATATTGATCTCCTGGGTCTGTTTATTTCACTTAGCATCAGTTCATGCAAGTCTCTGCAGGCCTTTCTAAAATTATCCTCCTGATCATTTCTTACAGAACAATAATATTCCGTAACATTCATATACTATAATTTATTCAGCCATTCTCCAACTAATGGGCATCCCTTAAGTTTCCAGTTTCTTTCAGCTCTAAATCTTATGCCTGCTGAATAATAATAAAACTGAATAATAATTAAAAGATACTGTGTTACAATATTGTGATGTGATAATCATAATATAATGTTATTGTAGCTAGCATTTAAGTAGTAATTTAAAGTTTGAAAATCATTTGATCCTTAAGAATTCTGTGAGGTAAGTACTATTATTATCTCTATTTTCATATAAGAAACTGGCATATAGAGAGGTTATGTGATTTGCCCAGGGTCATATAACTAATTTGAGACATAATTTAAAATATAAGTTTTAAGGATTCCTAATCCTACATTCTATCTACTACAAACCTAGGTGCCTAGAAGAAATCACTTCTACCAATATATGTCAAGTGACTTGCCCAGAGCCATATAGTCAATATGTCAGAAACTGAATTTAAACCTGTGTCCTTCTGGTTGCAAAGTGAACATTTTATCTATTTTACCATCTTGCTTCTATCTATGTATACCATCTATCAGTTAAGAAGGCACCATGATGCAATGGAAAGAACACTCCCAGGTTCCATTGCAAAACACTTTAAAATGACACCTCAAATAAAATTCTGGAGGAGCAGAACAAGCAAAAGGTTGGGATGAAAAAAATTTTCTAGCCCAATACAATTAAGGGAGTGAGCAGGAAAGATCTGTCACACTGAAGTGGTGGTCAGCCCAGAACACAATGCAGCTCATACAGAGGCCAATCCAGAAGCAGACCTTAAAGGCAGCTGCATCAGCAGCAGTGGCAGCTTTGAGATTTCTTCTCCCATAGATGGTGAGAGAGTCAGACAATTGTCATAAAGAAATTGTAAGGGACTCTTTCCTGGTGCTGGAATCAAAGGCCTATCACATCTCCCCTATGCAGTTCCAGGTCATAGTCCCAAGGTGAAGAGCACTAGTACTGGTAGCTACATGGATGCAGGGTCTATGGTCACCATAGTTCCAAGGTGAGAAGAGTGCTTGTGATCACTCATAAGAAATGGAAAGCACTAGTCTTAGTTCTAAAGAAGCCACAGGAGAGCAGGGGCCTGAGTCACATTTCTAGGCCCAAAAGAAAAGCTAACATTTGTTGCTTCAGGGGAGTAGGGACTCTGGTCACTCTTCCAAAGAGAAGTGTTTGTGGTCACTCCAATAGTGGTAAAGACCTTGGTCTTGATTTTAAAGCAGATGGAGAACTAGTACTTGAGGCTACAGGAGAGCAAAGGACCTGGTTACACTGCTAGGAACAAGGCCTAGCCCTTGTGACTACTGGAGAACAAGGTCATTCTTGTGTAAAGATTGAAGCACAGGTGAGGAAAGCAGTGAACATAGCATTTCTCTAGATCTACTAGATCTACCTTGGAAACATCAAATATCCATAGAAACCTAGAATTATTTCTGAAAAAAAAACAGCACAAAAACCCTCAGGCTTGGGAAAATATCCCTTCAATCTTTGGAGAAGGCCCAACTTTAACATAAAAGTTAAAATTCAAGAAATAAGGTGGGAAAATGAGTGAACAGCAACAGAAGCAAAAGAACTTAGCCAGAGAAAGTTACTATGGTTCAGGGAAGATCAAGGTATAAACTCAGAAGATGTTATCAAAACAGCTACAAGCAAAGATTTTTTTATTTCTTTTTTATTTTTTTTTTTTTTTGCTTTTTGCTGAGGCAAATGGGGTTGTGACTTGCCCAGGGTCACACAGCTAGGGAATGTTAAGTGTCTGAGACCAAATTTGAACCCAGGTCCTCCTGACTTCAGGGCTGGTGCTCTATCCACTGCGCCACCTAGCTGCCCCAGATTTTTTTTTTTTAAGAAAAATGTAAATTGGTTGAACTTAACCATAGAAAGTTATTGTGGTACAGGAAAAATCAAGGTACAAACAGAAAATATTATTATCAAAACAGCTACGAGCAAAGATTTTTTTTAAAGAAAAATGTAAATTGGTTACAAGCCCAACAAGTATTCCTAGAAAAGCTCAGAAAAATTTTAAAAATAAAAAAGAGAGCAACTAGGTGGCACAGTAAATAGAGAACCAGCTCTTAAGTCAGGAGAACCTGTGTTCAAATCTGGCCTCAGACATTTAACACTTCTTCGCTGTGTTAGGCTAGTCACTGGGCAAGTCACTTAACCCCACTTAACACCAATTGCCTCAGAAAACAAAATAAAATAACAGCAAGATAGAGGAAATATTGGAGAAAGAAATGAGAGTGATGCAAGAAAATAATGAAGAGAACCGTTTTGTAAAAGAGGCAAAAATTACTGAAAAAAATACCTTAAAAATGGTAATGGTAAAATGGCAAATGGTAAAAAGAGATACAAAAGTCTATAGAAGAACTCCTTAAAAGGCAGAATTGGCCAAATTGGGGGGGAAAAAAGAGGTACAAAAGCTCATTGAAGAGTTCAATTCCTTAAAAATTAGAATTGGGCAAGAGGAATCTAATGACTTCATGAGATATCAAGAAACAATATAATAAAATTAAAAGAATGAAAAAAATGGAAGAAACTATAAATTATCTCATTGGAAAAACAACTGACTTGGAAAATAGATAGAGGAGAGATAATTTAAGAACTATTAAACTACCGGAAAGGCTTAATCATAAAAAGAGCCAAGTCATAACTTTTCAAGAAATTGTTAAGGAAAACTTGCATGATATCCTAGAACCAGAAACTTAACACATTTGAAAGAACCCACTGATGACCTCCAGAAAGGGATCCCCAAATGAAAACTCCCAAGAATATTATAGTCAAATTTCAGTGCTCTTAAGTCAAGGAGAAAATATAGCAAGCAACTAGAAATAAATAATTCAAATATCATGAAACCACAGTCAAGATCACGTAAGATCTAGTAACTACCATATTAAAGAATCAGAGGTCTTGGATTATGATATTCCAGAAGACAAAAGAATTAGGATTACAACCAAAAATGATCTACTTAACAAAACTGAATATAATCCTTTGAGAGGAAAGAAATGGAGATTCGATGAAATAGTTTTTAAGAATTCCTGATGAAAAGACCACAGCTGAATAGAAAAATTGACTTTCAAATGCTAGATTCAAGAGAAGCATCCCAATGTAGCCTTATGATTCAATAAGGGATTCGATAAGGTAAAACTGTTTACATTCCTTTATGGGAAGATAATATTTATAACTCCTAAGAACTTTATCATTACTTTATCCTTTAGAAGGATTATATACAGACAGAGGGCTCAGATGTGAGTTGACTATGATGAGATGATTACCAAAAAAAAAATTGTAACAAAATTAAGGGATGAGAAATATACATTGGGAGAAGGGGGAAGAGAGAGGAAAAATAGAGCAAGTTATCTCATAAAAGAAGTGAGCAAGGAAGAACTTTTATAGCAAGGAAAATGGAGAAGGTGGAGGGCAACCCTTGAATCTAACTCTCCTCAGAATTGGTTCAAAGAGAGAATAATATCCACATTCAGCTGGATATAGAAATCTACCTTACCCTATAAAGAAGCAGAAGGGGAAGGAAATAAATAAAGCAGGAGGAGGTGCTGATAGATGAGAGGATTGACTAAGAGAGGTGGTGATAAGAAGAATGGATGGGATACAATGACAAAGAAGGATAAACAAGATAAAAATAGGGTAGAGGAAATACATAGGTAGTAATCATAATTGTAAATGGGAATGGGAAAAATTCACTCATTAAAAGGGAAGTAGATAGAATAAATTAAAAAACAGAATCCAACAATATGTTGTTTACAAGAAACATACCTGATAAAACAAAAACAGAGAAAGAAAATTATAGACCAATCTCAATGAATATTGATGCAAAAATCTTAAATAAAATATTAGCAAAGAGATTACAGAAAATCATTCCTAGAATAATACACCATGACCAAGTAGGATTTATACCAGGAATGCAGGGATGGTTCAATATTAGGAAAACTATTAACATAATTGACTATATTAATAACCAAACTAACAAAAACCATATGATAATCTCAATAGATGCAGAAAAAGCATTTGATAAAATCCAACATCCATTCCTATTAAAAACATTAGAGAGTATAGGAATTAATGGACTTTTCCTTAAAATAGTCGGTAGCATCTATTTAAAACCATCAGCTCGCATCATATGTAATGGTGATAAACTGGAACCATTCCCAATAAGATCAGGGGTGAAACAAGGTTGTCCACTATCACCATTACTGTTCAATATTGTATTAGAAATGCTAGCCTTGGCAATAAGACAAGAAAAAGAGGTTAAAGGAATTAGAGTAGGTCATGAGGAAACCAAATTATCACTCTTTGCAGATGATATGATGGTCTACTTAGAGAACCCTAGAGAATCAACTAAAAAACTATTAGAATTAATCCACAACTTTAACAAAGTTGCAGGATACAAAATAAATCCACATAAATCATCAGCATTTTTATACATCACCAACAAAATGCAACAGCAAGAGATACAAAGAGAAATTCCATTCAAAATAACTATCGATAGTATAAAATATTTGGGAATATATCTGCCAAGGGAAAGTCAGGATCTCTATGAGGAAAACTACAAAACACTCTCCACACAAATAAAGTCAGATCTAAACAATTGGAAAAACATCAAGTGCTCTTGGATAGGTCAAGCGAATATAATAAAGATGGCAATACTACCTAAACTAATCTATCTATTTAGTGCTATACCAATCAAACTCCCAAGAGATTATTTAACTGAACTAGAAAAAATAACGACAAAATTCATCTGGAAAAACAAAAGGTCAAGAATTTCAAGGGAATTAATGAAAAAAAATGCAAATGAGGGTGGCCTAGCTGCACCAGATCTAAAACTATATTATAAAGCAGTGGTCACCAAAACCATTTGGTACTGGATAAGAAATAGAGTAGTGGATCAGTGGAATAGGGTAGGTTCACAGGACAAAATACTCAATGACAATTGTAATCTAGTGTTTGATAAACCCAAAGACCCCAGTTTTTGGGATAAAAACTCACTATTTGACAAAAACTGCTGGGATAATTGGAAACTAGTCTGGAAGAAATTAGGCATTGACCCACACCTAACACCATATACCAAGATAAGGTCAAAATGGATTCATGATCTAGGCATAAAGAATGATATTATAAACAAATTAGAACAATGTAGGATGGTTTACCTCTCAGACCTGTGGAGGGGGAAGGAATTTGTGACCAAAGAAGAACTAGAGGTCATCATTAATCATAAAATAGATAAGTTTGACTATATCAAGTTGAAAAGTTTTTGTACAAACAAAATGAATGCAGACAAGATTAGAAGGGTAGCAGTAAACTGGGAAAATATTTTTACATCCAAAGGTTCTGATAAAGGCCTCATTTCTAAAATATATAGAGAATTGACTCAAATATATAAGAATTCAAGCCATTCTCCAATTGACAAATGGTCAAAAGATATGAACAGACAATTTTCAGACGAAGAAATTGAAACTATTTCCGGTCACATGAAAAGGTGCTCCAAGTCACTATTGATCAGAGAAATGCAAATTAAGACAACTCTGAGATACCACTACACACCTGTCAGATTGGCAAAAATGACAGGAAATGATAATGATAGCTGTTGGAGGGGATGTGGGAAAACTGGGACACTGATACATTGTTGGTGGAACTGTGAACGGATCCAACCATTCTGGAGAGCAATTTGGAGCTATGCTCAAAGAGTTATCAAACAGTGCATACCCTTTGACCCAGCAGTGTTTCTACTGGGCCTATATCCCAAAGAGATTTTTAAGGAGGGAAAGGGACCCACATGTGCAAAAATGTTTGTGGCAGCCCTTTTTGTAGTGGCAAGAAACTGGAAATTGAAAAGATGCCCATCAATTGGAGAATGTCTGAATAAATTATGGTATATGAATGTTATGGAATATTATTGTTCTGTAAGAAATGACCAACAGGAGGATTTCAGAGAGGATTGGAGAGACTTGCATGAACTGATGCTGAGTGAAATCAGCAGAACCAGGAGAACATTATACACAGCAACAAGACTATA
>JAJPUD010003280.1:159311-204126 GCA_023553655.1 Myrmecobius fasciatus | reverse complement strand
AAAAAAAAAAAGAAACATACCTGAAACAGAATAAAAATAAGGTGCTAAAAGTAAATCTTCAGAAGAACTTAAAGAAACTTCAGAAGAAGTTTAAAAAAATAGCAGGGACAGCAATCATGATCTCAGACTAAACAAAAGCAAAAACTGTCCGAATTAAGAGAAAATCAGGAAAATTACATTTTGCTAAAATGTACCATAGACAATGTAGGCTAATATCAGCACTAAATATATATATATACATATATATATTATATGTATATATTGTATATGTATATATGTTATATGTGTATATAATATATATAATCTCAAATGGCATAATATCCAAAAACTTAATAGAAAAGTTAAATGAATTATCAAAGGGAAAAAAAAGTAATATATACTAGTAGGAGACCTCAGTTTTCTCCTCTTAGAGCTACATAAATCCAACTATAAAAAAGAAAAGAAAAATATTAAGGAGATAAATAGAATTTAAAAAAAATAAATATGATAGACTCCTGGAGAAAGTTGAATGTGAATAAAAGGATTTACTTTTTTTTTTCAGCTGTACATGGGGCCTTCATAAAAATTAACCATTTATTAGGGCATAAAAATATCAGTAGCAAATGCACAAAAACAGATGCATTTTTTTTCAAACTAGAATGTAACAAAAATTATAGCTAATAAAAAGCTATGGAAACATACACTAAAAATTAATTGGAAACTAAATAATCCAATCCTAATGAATGATTGAGTCAAATAACAAATTGTAGAAACAATAAATTATTTTCATTAAAAAGAATGACAAGAATGAGACAACATACCAAAATTTATGGGATACAGCCCAAGCAGTACTTGGGGGAAAATTTATATCTCAACACATCAGTAAAATAGAGAGAGAGCAAATCAATAAATTGAGTAGACAAATTTAAAAAATCTAGAAGCTAAGAAAGAACACAGATTCTTTCTACCTATAGATAACTTGAGTTCAAATATATTTACTATTGCTTGCTACTTTTCTAGCCATATTGGCCTTAATTTTCTCATTTCCTTTTACATTTTAGAAATTCTTAAAAAGAAGTACATTGTGAAATGTAAGTAATTGATAAATTGGGAAGTTTTGATGGACTCAAAAGAATCTTCCAGGGTCTTTTAAAATTACAGTCATGAGCACTATGAGTCAGGAGTCTATGAGTCTATGAGTCAGGAGACTTGGATTTTAGCCCCTGAATTGCCAATAATTTGCTGTATGATCTTGAATAAGTCTCTTCCCTGCTTGGATCTTTAGTTTTCTCATTTTTAAAAGGATGCACCAAATGATCACCAAAGTCCCTTCTCTCATGCAAACATTCATAGGTTATGAACCTATACTCCCTTTCAGCTTTGACTTTCTTTTTTGAATGATTCTTCTTCTCCTCTCTAGAAGATTAGATCTATTCCTACTTCTCCATCCATCAGTCTGCCTCCCAGGAAATGTAAACCTATTCCATTGTCAATTATGAGGCACTAATGCATAGAAATAATACACGTTATCCTTTTCTAATAATGAAATGCAGCTTATTATATTGATTATTCCTTATGTTAGCCTATTTTATTCATAACTATCACAAAATTTCATTATAAAGAAAATTTTGTATTTTTTTACATAAAGAAAATATGCTAAACCCATTATCACTAACTGTATAAAAAAGCTTTTCCCAAATAAAAAACCAAATTAGCTCCTTTTGTTTAAAAAAAAAAAAACCCTTGTCCACTTCCAGAAATATGAGAAATTTCAGCATTTTAGCTAACCATCCTTTTTTCCCTCAATTATTTTAATTTACTTTAAAAATCAGCAATAAAATGGTTAAACTTTTTATTATTCATACTGCATTTGTAGTAAATTGTGTAATAGTTTTCATGTCTTAATTACTTAAATTTTATATTGAGCTATAGTGATATTATCTCTCTTTCTGTCTCCACACAATTGTATTTTATAATAGCTTTTATTAGGGCCTACATGAATGGAATTTAAAATGAACACATCATTTCTGTTACTAGTGCTGTATAGAAAAGAGAGCACTTTTCTGATATTTGGCATGAAAAGTACTTTCCTTTGTATTTTATGACACATAGCAAGTTGTATTAGTTGGGGACATATTTTGAACAGAATGGTAACTAAGGGAGACTACAGAAGAGTTTTGTTTTTTTTCCCCTTGCTTTTAGTAACTTCATCTCTAAAAGATGGTATGTTATTTAGTGCCTCAAGAAAGCCTCTCCCTCTTAAAGATTCATCTACTTATAGTAAAATGCAAAATATACACATGTATATATATGTAGTATATTTAAATAAGATTTTTTTTCCTTTTTGAGATTTGGATAGGGTTTGTGTATATTACTAAATTGTTTGAAAATTGGATATAAAATTGCAATACTATGTTTCATGTTAATACAGCAACTACATTTTTTCCATATGGTAATAAATATTATACATAGAAAATTGCAAATATTATATGTGTAGCACTCTGACTCTTAAGTCCTGATCTTTCTAACATGAAAAATAATAAATGAAACAACTTGATTTTTTTAAAAAGTCCAGAGATTTCTCACTTTTTTTTTGTCAAGCATGGAAGAAGCTGTAAATCAAAAGACCTCTTAAAATTAATAGTTGGTTTATGAAAATGTATTGCATAACTTCAAATGTGATTTTTTTAAATGAGGTCTGGGTATGGGGACAAGGAAGGGAATCTGGAATGCCAAAGTTTAAAAAAATTGTAAGAAAATGGGGAAAATATTAAATAAATTTAAAAGTAGTAGTTTAAATTCTTCTTTTTTATTAAAAGCTTTTTATTTACAGAACATATGAGTAATTTTTCTACATTGACCTTTGCAAATCTTATTTTTGTTCCAAGCTTTTCCCCTCCTTCTCCCCACCCCCCCCACCCTAGATGACAGGTAATCTAATACATGCTAAATATGTTAAGTTATATGATAAATCCAATATATGTATACATATCTATATATATATAATTATCTTATTGCACAAGACAAAGCAAATCTAGAAAGAGGGGGGAAAAAACAACCTAACAAGGAAAACAAAATGCAAGGAAATATTCATAGAAAGCATTAAAATGCTGTGTTGTGGTCCACATTCAGTTCCCACAGGCCTCTTCTGGATGTATATGACTATCTTCATCACTGAACAATAGGAACTAGTTTGAATCACATCATTGTTTAAGAGAACCATGTCCATCAGAATTGATCATCATATAGTCTTGTTGCTGTGTATAATGTTCTCCTGGTTCTGCTGATTTCACTCAGCATCAGTTCATGCAAGTCTCTCCAGGCCTCTCTGAAATCATCCTGCTGGTCGTTTCTTACAGAACAATAATATTCCATAACATTCATACACCATAATTTATTCAGCCATTCTCCAATTGATGGGCATCCATTCAGTTTCCAGTTTCTTGCCAAGTAGTTTAAATTCAAAAGGAAAGAAATCAACAAAGATTTAGGTATATGCTTGAAAAAATGATGGCTACAGAAATAGATGTGAGGAAATATTATAGATACATATTTAATGTTGTTGTTTATTAACTTATTTATAAAAATCAACTAGCCAAATCCTGTGAGTTAATAAACAAGTCAGAGATGCAGCCTCATATAGTAAGGAGAGGAAGTCTGAAGTTAAAGCCCAGGGCATTTGGGTTCTAGACATCCCCTTATGTAAGTAGGGGATTTTCATTGTTATTTCCCTTTCTCTGAGCTTTCTCTCTAGGGATTATTTCTAAGGTGTCTTCCAAATTTATTTTTTTATGAATTTCAAAGACCATTGAATTCTAGCCATACCTAAATAAGTATCACTTATGCAACATATCAAATATGTGCCTTTGATTGAAAATCTCCAGTGGAGGGGTAACTAACTAATTCCTAGCTTATTTTTCATTAGGCTAGGCCTAATTTTGAGGAAGTTTTTCCTTATATCAAATCTAAGATTGCCTCCTTTCCACCTATTACTCTAGTCCTGCCCTCTGGTTCCAAGCACAACAAATCAAAACTTTCTTCCATGTGTTAGGAAAATAGTTAAATTATATGACAAATACTTGAAAATAGTTATTGTGTCTCCCCTGACCACCTCTATCTCTTCACAGTATTCTCCAGGAAAAAATATCCCTGATTTTAAAAAAGAAATGATGTTCCTATCATAATCTCCAGGCATTCACCATGCTTCTTGCCTTCAGTAGTTGAACTCCAGCTAAACAAATGTGGTGTTCAAAACTAGCACAATGCTCAGGCTGTCATCTCATTAGAGCAGAGTACAGTAGTTTAATGACCACCCAACACCTGGACTTATGTTTTTCTTAATGCAGCCTGAGATTGTATAGGCTTTTCCATTTTATATATCAAATTGTTGACTTCTGTTGAATTTCTACGAGAACCCCCAGATCATTTTCAGTTGGGCTGCTATCCAGCCAGATCTTTTTCATCTTTTCTTTTTAAAAATGATTTTTACAACCCAATTGTAAGTGTTTAAGCCCTAATTTAGCCTTACTACATTTCATAAGTAGAATATACTCTTCTGCCTCTCTAAATAATTTAGAATTCTATTATTTGCTTGTTTGTTTATTGATCTTTTGTTCTCAAAGAGGACTGATGACATGAAGAGGGTGATGTCTTCACTTGCAAGTGAATTGTATTTAAGTGAGCCAAAGTTGTGAAAAATACTCAGTCCCTCTCTTCCAGAGTAGTGGAATCCATTGGCAAGACATAGGTCAGGATTAGTGGCAATGGCCCTTGTTGTAGTGGGAGATCTTGACCTTTTTAAGAAAAAAAAAATCTTTCTCAGGTCTCAATTTGTCTAAGGCAACATCCATTCAGTAATTAAAAACTAGGTAAGAATTGAGGCAAAAGATGGCCTAGTTTGCCTTCACAAAAGAATCATTTTGGGAGGGGAAGACAGTCAGAGTTTCTGGCCAGAATAGAAATAATTACTATTTACACTCACTCTGAGTCATCAAAACCCAAACAATGAGCAAGTGAGGCTTGGACTTGGACCTATTATTGGCCAGTCAGTGAGAGTCAGAGTGATTTGGGTTTAAAGCCATAATCAAGTAGCTCCATTTGGACTCTGTTGTGCAGAATGTCAGCTATCCATCCCTAATTCATACCAACTTCAAATTTTATAAGCATGGCACCTATCTTGACTCAAATAAATGATAACATAGTTAAATAGAAGATTTCTAAAAATAGATCCCCAAGACACTATGTATTAGAGTTCATTATACAATTAATGATTGTTCTTTGGATCTGGACACACAACAAGTTCTATAGACATCTAATTATTCAATTATACAATGTATATCCCTTTATCTTTTCTAAAAGAATAGTATGAAATACATTGTAAACTAGGCAAACTATGCTGACACCATTTCTCTGATCTGACAGTTTAGCAATACTATTAATAAAAAATATCAAGTTAGTCTGGCATGATCTGTCTTTGATGAAAACATGATGACTCTTAATGATTAGGGCTTCCTTTTTAAGATTTTCATTAACTCTATGTTTAATAATAGTTTTTGTGTGAGCATTTTTCCAGGAATTAATGTCAATATCACTGATCTAACTAAATAAACCATTCTGTTTCTTCACTAGTTTGCAAGCTCCCTTCTCTTTCCTGTTTTGAAAATAGGGATGACATTTGTCCTCCACACCTGCAGTATCTCTTCCATATTCAGTGATCTTCTAGAGATCACTAAGAGCAATCACATATGCTAGTTTCTCATTTCTTTTTGTTCTAACAAATGCATTCTTCAGAACTTCCTATCTCCTTGGACTGATTTCTTTATAATAGGTCCACATTTTTGGAAGCTGTCCCTAATCACAAAGCTAAAAGGCTGATGATAGTGCAGGGACTACTAGAAACAGGCTTTTATCTTCTAGGACTTCATTTTCCTGCCACTGATTCCCCCTTCTCTTGTTCTATAAATGAAGAACTATCAGAGAACTACAATCAGTGACAGAACATTGACTGAAAAAGCACTAGTTATGTGACATTCAGGCCATTTCAAGTAATAAATCCATATTCCATGATGCAGGGAGGTAACAAAGCCAGATCCAAAATTTCCTGATTTCATCTAGTGACTGGCACTATTAGATATGGGAAGGATGCAAAAGTGTCAGACTGAATTATTATTTTTTTAAATCTTTTGTCTGATGGCAGGAGCAGCTTTGGGGAACTAAATAAATAAACCTGTTTCTTCCTTAAAACTTCAGGGTTTGAAGCATCTTACTTATTGTCTGGGGATTGCCAAGCTTAAAGAAATTATGTGGTCTTACAGCTGTGCAGTATATGTTTTATTATGCATTGTTTAATAGCTTTTCTTGATTCTATGCAAATAATATATATTATGTATTGTATCCAAGCCTCTGTGCATTCCTGTGGGGAACCACCAGGCCATATTACCAGAACTTAATGAAATAGAACAAATTCATAGAAGAACCAGAGGTTTGTCCAAAGGAAGAGAGATTTGAGAATTTATTATGTTTGGGTACCTAACTAACCACTAACCACACCCCTTAGATTTATAAGACATTTTTTCCCTCTTGATCAATTGATTTGAGTCTATAGGAGTTCCCATAGACAAATAGCCAACAGTCCCCTAGTGAGATTTGGGTCCCATAAGCATGACGTGAACCAAGTGAACAAATAGTTAAAGCAAAATATTGGCAATAATTAATTAGGTCCTCTAGGAAAGTCCTACAAGAAGACTATAAGTTCTTAGAGGAATAGTGACATGATGAGAAACCCAGCCAGAGGTCATTGGCTTATGTGATGTCTTAAGACCCACCCAGTTATAGGAATCTTAGCTAAGACTCAGATATCCCAGGACATAAAAGAGTCTTGGTATGGAGAAACATGATGGCAGAATGAAAGTACATCATGTAAATTTTATTCATAGCTCAACATAGTTTGGAAATCTTAATCCTTATGAGCATTTGACTAGTATACATATTTCTTAAATTGTTCATATGACTTTGGAGGAGATCTGCTTCCTTTTGATCTGATTGAACTCATCTCTCTTGCAGATTATAAAGAAGTAATGTTCCTTGTAATAAGGGTTCTCAAATCTGCCTTATGATTCTGGATCCTTTCTTACTGGGCAGTAGGAACATTACCAATACTCAATATTTTCTAGATCCCTTCTGGTGATATTATGTGTGATACAAAATTCCATATTTAATATTTTAGATGGAAAAAAGTTCAGTATTGAAATTTTCTTATAAATGTCCTTGTCACATATGCACTAAGTAGAATAATTTTGATTGCTGGGGGAGGAAGTAGGACAAAAGTTATTAGCTTCATCAGCTCCACCCAGCCTTTTCCAGACTTATTCCTGAATTGATTTGCATGGAAATTAGCAGTATTATGGGAGTGAAAAAGAATCTCCTCACTCCAAATACTTAGCCATTTTTCTAAATTTTGTGATAAAGATATTTAAAGCACCTTATATGATACCGTGGGCAATTGGGGAAGATGATGTCAAGTACTATCTAAGGTGAAGAAACTGTATCAGAAGAAGACAAAGAACTGGAGTGTATAATATAAACTTTCTGGGAAGGAAGGATTTATTTTAGCATCTCTAAAAACATCTGAGGATGATGTTTTGCAACTAATTGCTACATTCAGACTGCAGACAAGGAGATGTGAAGGAGGGTAAAATGGCTTAAGTCAGAGAATATTTGCCTGATCATGAAATAAGATTCCTGCTAGAAGAGATGGCACTAGCATTAGTGACACTAGCATTAGAGTTGGAAATCACTAAAGTTGAAAGGAAAGATTTCATGAAGGTGGATTTTGATTTCCATTTTGAAAAATGGATAGGAATTGGATAAGGGAGAAAGGAAGAACATAGGGGAACAACAACAACAAAAATGGCTTTCTTCTTAAGATCAGACTGAATGTTATTGAAAAAATAGAATTACTTAGATCTTTATAGATACAGCTAATAAATTGGGGCTACAAAAATTCGTAAAAGATCCCAGCATTCTCATCACTTCAGCAAATATTTGAAAAAGACATTAGATAAAGCTATTTTGTGTGAGTGTACATATGTATGTACACACATATATGTACACATATATGGAAAAAATAAAGAACACAAATAAATTCCTCTTCTTATCTAGAGCTATATAAAAAGTTCTAAAGCTGGGAAAGGCTGAGAGAAAGGCCACACTAGAAACTATAGACTAAAGTAAATACTTCTGAAGCTAGAGAGCTGTGAGAGGACAAACATACTAGTAAACAAGCCTGTGAATTCTGAGAAAGGGTCTAGACCAAAGAGGTCACTGTGAACTCCAGAAAGTAGTTTTAAAACTTGTCAGTTCTCTGAATAAGGATGCTCCAGGGATATTGTAAGACAACCTAAGCTCTCTCTAATAATCATGAGCCTGAAGGCAGATTACTGACCTGTCCAATCATAGAAGAAGCAGAGTATAGGGCCTGCAGCCATAGGTCACAACATAGGAAGACAGGGCTTATTCTGCTCCTTAAAATATTAAAAACCATAGGGACCAATTCAAAATCTACATATCTGAACTTTGATTGGTGGGAAGGGAGATATTTTAAGAGGCCTGAGACTATTATGAATTTCCAAATTTTACTGGGATCAATTAGGGTGATAGTAGAGGGCAGAGTTAACTCTTAGTAAGTTCAAGGAGAAGATAGTAATGAATCAAAATCAGTACCTGCAGATTACTACCAGGAGATAAAAGCTAGTAATAAAGGAAAAGCATGTCATACCAGTCATGCCATCCAAAATTACAGAGACAATGACATCCTGACTACAATAGGGACACTAAATTCATCAATACTAAATTCATCCAAGAGTGCTGGAAGGGACAGAGCTTGGTCCAAGTTCATGATCCTACTCTAAAAGCAGAGGCTGGAAGTATTATAAACAAAAGAAAACAATGGACAGAATGAAGAAATGCTATGAGTTAAGAAAAGTGTTCTTTATCTCTGATCTATGGGCTCTAAGTATAAGAGGAACAATGGAGAAATTTCTCCTTGAAAAGGAAAAAAGAAATCACATCTTTATTTTCAACAAATCTTTGGTTTCATTTGGAGTCCTGTGGATCTTATTATTCCCACTAAAATTTTTATTCTATTAGGGGTGTATAGGATTTCCCCATATTAAAAGAAATTCTGGAGGGGCAAAGTCAAGATGGCAGAGAGGAGATAGGTCTTATCTGAGCTCTCCCTGATGTCCCTCAAATCAACACCAAATCAAGCCTTTCAACTGATTTTGGAATGACAGAACCTACAAATACTTGGAGTATAACAAATTTCCAGCAGAAGATATTTTGGAAGAACTTCCAAAACATTCATTTGGGCACAGGGAAGGCAGCTGAATCCAGGAGCAGCACAGAGACCCAGGATAGTGTGGGGTCCCCACCAGTGAATCTACCCAGAGGAATTTACAGCAGTGTTGGATACTCTGTTTTGGTTGCAAGCTGGTGAATCAGCAGTTTAGCTGTAAGACATCCAACAAAAATAAAAGAGGCAAATAGTGAGCCTCTGAAGCCCAGAATAAGACAGGACTTGGCCATACCTACCTGGCACTGGAAATCAGCAGCACTGATCCAGTGCAGTCATTGTAAGCTATAGAGGAAGCTTGGACAATCTATCCATTGCCCTAAAAGCATACCTCAAAGATTTGAAAAAATAAGCAAAAAAGCAAAAAGAACTCTGACCATAGATAGTTTTTATGGAGAAAGAGAACAAACCTCAAATCCTGAGGACACTAAATGCAAATTATTTCCAGATGAAGCCCCAAAGGGTGTTATGAGTTGGTTCCCATCTCACAAGGTTCTCCTGGAAGAATTCAAAAAGGATCTTAAAAGAGTTAGAAGAAAAATGGGGAAAGGGAATGAAAACATTGCAGGAGAATTTGGAAAATGGAACACAGATATTATCTCAAGAAAACTTCTTACAAAATAGATTTAGCAAAATGGAAAAACCATGTAACTCCTTACAAAATAGATCTGAGAAAGGAAAAAGGAAAATAACTCCTTGAAAAGCAGAATTTGTGAAATGGAAAAAAATCTATTGAACAAAACAACTCATTTAAAAATTCAATTGGCCAAAAACAAAAGGAGCTATAAAAAGTAAATGAAGAAAATTATTCACTAAAAATTAGAATTGATGATAAATGGTCAAAGGATATGAACAGACAATTTTAGGTGACTAAATTAAAACCATTTCTACTCATGAAAAGGTGCTCTAAATCACTTGATCAGAGAAATTAAGACCACTTAAACAAACAAGAAATTAAGAACAAATTAAGTCAATTCAGATACCACTACACACCTGTCAGTGGCTAAGATGACAGAAAAAGATAATGATGAATGTTGAAGGGGATGTGGGAAAACTAGGACACAAATACATTGTTGCTGAAATTGTGAAAGGATTCAACCATGCTGGAGAGCAATTTGGAACTATCCTCAAAAAGTTATCAAACTGTGCATACCCTTTGACCCAGCAGTGTTTCTACTGGGTTTATATCCTAAAGAGATCTTAAAGGAGAGAAAGGGACCCACATGTGCAAAAATGTTTTGGCAGCTCTTTTTGTACTGCCAGAAACTGGAAACAGAGTGTATGCCCATCACTTGGAGAATTCCTGAATAAGTTATGGTATATGAATGTTATGGAATATTATCCTTCTATAAGAAATGATCAGCAGGATAATTTCAGAGAGGCCTGGAGAGACTTACATGAACTGATGCTAAGTGAAATGAGCACAACCAGAAGATTATTATACACAGCAACAAGATTATACGACAATCAATTCTGATGGATGTGGTTCTCTTCAACAATGAGATGTTCAAAGCAGTTCCAATAATATTGTAATGAAGAGAGCCATCTACACCCAGAGAGAGGAATGCGGGAACTGAGTGTGGCTCACAAAATAGCATTTTCACTCTTTTTGTGGTTATTTGCTTGAACTTTTATTTTATTTCTCATTTTTTTCCCAGCTTGATTTGATTTTTCTCTTGCAGCAAGATAATTGTATAAATATGTATGCATATATTGGATTTAACATATATTTCTACCATGTTTAACATTTATTCGACTACTTGCCATCTAGTGGAGGTGTGAAGGAAGGGGGGGCAATTGGAACACAAGGTTTAGCAAGGGTTGATGTTGAAGAATTATCCATACATATGTTTTGAAAACAAAAAGCTTTAATAAAAATAAATAAATAAATAAATATTATAATTAAACAAATGAAAATGAATGACTCAATGAGACATCAAGAATCAATAAACAAAACCAAAAAAATGAAAAAAAAAGAAGAAAATGTAAAATACCTCATTAGAAAAACAACTAAATTAAATAGATCTAGGAGAGACAATCTAAGGATTATTGGACTTCCTGAAAACCATGATGAACAAAATTGCTCCATTCTGGAGAGCAATTTGGAACTATGCCCAAAGGGCTATCAAACTATGCATACCCTTTGGTCCAAAAGTGTCTCTACTGGGCCTGTATTCCAAAGAGATCATAAAAAAGGGAAAGTAATTCAAATGTATAAAAATGTTTGTGGCAGCCTTTTTTTGTAGTGATAAGAAACTGGAAACCGAGTGGGTGCCCATCATGTGTAGAATGGCTGAATAATTTAAGCTATATATTATTGTTTTACATGTATTATGTAGAACATTGTATTATGTATTATTGCTCTTCAAGAAACTATCAGGAAGATGATTTCAGAGGCCTGGAAAGACTTGCATGAACTGATGCTAAGTGAAGTGAGTAGAATCAAGAGATCATTGTACACAGCAACAGCAAGATTATATGATGATCAGTTCTGATGGATGTGGGTCTTTTCAACAATGAGATGATTCAGGCCACTTCCAATGGTCTTGTGATGAAGAGAGCCATCTGCTTCCATAGAAAGGATTGTGGTTCCTGAATGTGTGTTACAACATAGTATTTACACTTTTTTGTCATTGTTTGTTTGCATTTTGTTTTCTTTCTCATTTTTTCCCTTTTTGATCTAATTTTTCTTATTCAGCATGATATTTGTGGAAATATGTATAGAAGAATTGCACATGTTTAGCATATATTAGATTACTTGCAGTCTAAGGTAGAGAATGGGAAAAAGCAAGGGAAAAATTTGGAATATAAGGGATTGCAAGGGTGAATGTTATCTGTATTATTATCTATCTATATATTGAAAATAAAAAGCTTTAATTAAAAAAAAGAAATTCCGAAGAAATGAAACAAGATTTTTTTTAAAGTGAAATTCTTTAGAAAAAAATTGGAAAGAGAATAGTTTAAATTGGAAATTAGGAAAAAATTATCCAATAGTGCAGGGCTTCTTAAAACTTTTTCCACTCGTAACTGCTTTTCACCAGAGAAATTTTTAAATCACCCATCATATGTAAGTATTTAAAATAGGTATATCAAAGAAACATTTATTGAGTAAAAAAAAAAATGTAAAATATCTGCTATTCAAATGTAAAGTATCTACTATTGAACTTGAAAACAGGTCAAGGACAGATAATATAATAATCATTGTCCTCCCTGAAAGCCAAAGTCAAACAAAAAGTTTAGGTACTACACTTCAGTAAACCATTTTTAAAATAGTTTAAATATGTGAGAACCACAGGACAAAGTAAAAAGAAAAGGATATTCCACCGCTCATTTCCTGAAAATGAAAAAAAAAAACCTGAAAATACGTAGGAATGACATAGTGACATAGCAGGGGCAGTAATTATAGTCTTAGAAAAGAAGCCTTATCAATAGACATAAAGTTATAAGCAGGAAAATTATGTTATGCTAAAAGATATAATAGGAAACAAAATAATATCAATACTCAACATATTTGTTTCAGTGGCACAGTATCTAAATACTAGAAGGTACAGTTGATTGAAATTTAGGGAGAAATTGACATAAAGACTAAATTAATAGGGGGCTTCAATGTATCTTTTTCCGAGGTAGATGTTTATTTCACAAAAAGCTAAGTAAGAAATTTTAGAAATTTAAAAGAATTTTAGAAAAGGTAAATATTCAAGATCTCTGGGGACCACCAAATAGACAAAAAATGTGACTTGACTGTGCCTGGAGACTTAAACTGACCATGGTTTAAAACAAAAATATACAAATTTTAAACACTTCCTTTTTTGACCATAATGCAATAAAATTTAAAATCAAATTAACTGTTTTTGAAGAGAAGAATGAAAAATATGGAGATTAATTACTTAATCCTAAAACAATTAGTGGCTCAAAGAATGAATCACAAAAACAGTCAATATGTTCATTGAAGAAAATGACAGGAAAGAGACAGTCTACTTTTGGAATGTAATGTAAGCAGCCCTTAAGGAATAAATTTATATCTCTAAACACTTTCAACAGAAGAAATAAAAAATGAATTTTTAACTTTAACTTTTAAAAAATTAGAAAAACAATTAATCAAAAACTTTTAACAAAATACAAAAATAAGAATACTGAAAACCAAAATAATGACTAAAAATTTATTGGCACATGTTTTTAATAATTTTTTGCATTTTCTCTTCATTTACTTGTGAATTTTCTTCTTAATAGATTAGCTATTGTTTTACAGATTTATTGTTTTTTTAAACCACTTTATTACCTTATTTGATACATCAATTCAATGTTTTTGATTTCATATTTTGTTTTGTTGAGGTTTGTCAAAATCACAATGTAAAAGAAAAATAAATACATTGTTCGAAGTTCTAGTTGTATTCTCAGCACTTTAATAAGCTCTTTAATAAGTACTTTGTTTAGCTTACATATAAGGAGAAAATACATTGGCTCTAGACCCCAGTAGAATGTAAGCTTCTTTTTTTTGGATAATTTATTTTATTTTCAATCAGAGAACAAAACATGCATTTCCTCAACACTATACAATAAAATATATGATTGCACATGAAACTGCAACTCTATCACATATAATTTGGTATTCCCTCTAAATATAAAACAAAGTTATATAAATTTCTTTTTTCTTTTCTTCCCCACCCCTGTCCTAGAGTTAGCCACACACACACACACACACACACACACACACGCACACGCACACACACAAACACAGAGATGTGCATATTTGTATATGTATGTATGTATATGCATACAAACTTCTATTTGTCACTTCTTTTTCTGGATTCTGATGCCATCTCAGTCATTTCTTAAATTCTTAAAACAATATTGCTGTTACTATGTATAATGTTCTCTTCTTTCTTCTCATTTTGCTCTTCATCATTTTGTGCAAGTCTTTCCATGCCATTCTAAGATCATTGAGCTCATCATTTCATAGAGTGCAGAAGTATTTGAACATAACCATATACTACAACTTTTTCAGCCTTTCCAGTTAATGTGTATCCCTACAATTTTAACTTCTTTGCTACCACAAAGAGAACAGTTATAAATGTCCAATTCACGTTCAGAGTTATAATTACTATTTGTGAATTTCCTTCCATCTAATTTTTACTTTATTTTTCAGCCTTTCTTTACCTCTGTTTCTTTATTTTGTGCCCTTACTCCACATCCCACTTTATTCCCCTTCCAAGAATCCCCCATCCCTTTCTCCTTCGTAGCTATCTCAATCCACACACTCTTTCAAAAGTTCCCCATCTCCCCCATCTTCCAAAATTCCAATTCACATAGCCCTCTAACAGTCCCTCCCCCTACCTGGTCCCTCAGTTTTCTCAACTATCTTCATGTGCAATACACTTCTATACCCTTCCAGATACACACATTGTTACTTTTTCAACCTAAATAAACTTAAGGTTCCAACACCATCAGCCCTCCACTCCCACTTGTTTCTTCTGAATTAGTTTATTGTTTCATGCCCCATTTTTATAATATAATTCCTCTTTTCCTTTTTATCTTTTTTTACCCAATTTTGTTTTTTAGAATCACTTCATCATATGCAACTAATGAAGACTTAAGTATCTCATGCCCTTATCATCAACACTGTCTTCATTTATCTAAATGCAATAAAACTTCATGGGTGCATTCTCATAGTAAACATTGGCATTTCATATACTGTCATTGTAAGAAGAAAAAGAATGTGAGAATAAGGAAGGCACTGTGTGGTGCAGTATGCTGGACTGATCACAGACTTATCCTCTCCATGCTAAATATTTGCATTCAATAAAAGCAAGGACCCTAATGCAAGATGACTACCAACAAACTAAATGTCAACACATTTAGTCAACAACATGCTTAGACAAGCAGAAACAGTTCATTGCTAACTTGAAGGGATAACAACCAATAGTTAGAAACTTTTGGAGCAGAAAAGTAAAGGGCAACTTTCAGAGAATTGTTATGTAGTACTGCATTTGTTCACCTGGGCAAGAATATTTGCAAATATCAAGATTGGTATGACAAATAATGATGTAGAAATTTAGAAAGATGAGAATTCTAGAGGGTTTACCAGTAAGAGAGTCTATCTGTCACTAAGAAGACAGCATTTAATTCTATCAAAAGTAAAGTGCAAGTGAAGCTTTAAGAGTTACAGGATTCTTTATTCAGTAAGAAGGTAGATGAAATTCAGTTTCATGATGATAGTAGCAATTCAAAGTGCTTTTTTGATTCCCTGAAGGCTATTTATGGGCCAAAGATCTATGGTGCGTCTCAACTACTCACTACTGATGGAGACACATTGATTAGTGATAAGGACATGATCCAGGAGAGATGAGCTGAACATTTCTATAGGGTTCTCAATAAGCTATCATCATCAATCAATGCTCAAACCATTGATCAATTATCTCAGGTTCAAGTCAGTCCTCAAGCTGAACTTCCACCTGAAGAAGAGGTTTTGAATTACATTAAACAAATCACCTGTTGCTAATTCTATTCTAGCTAGGATTTACACAGCAATGGGATCCATGGCTCATACAAAAGCTGACTGAAATTTTCTGAGTTATGTGGGCTATCCCCCAGGAGTTCAAGGATGCCTTCATCATTTGTCTTTATAAAGGAAAATTGCTTCTTGACAATCACAGGAGGTGAGTGGGGGGTTCTCTCTCTCTCTCACTCTTTTTTTTTTTAATTAAAGCTTTTTATTTGCAAAACATATGCGTGGCTAATTTTTTAACCTTGACCTTTGCAAAGCTTTCTGTTACAATTTTTTCACCCCTTACCCCCTATATGGCAGGAAGTCCAATACATGTTAACCATATCTAAATACTTGACAAATCGAATGTGCATACATATTTATACAATTATATTGTTGCACAAGAAAAATCGGATCTACAAGAAAAAAAATCTGATAAAGGCCTCATTTCTAAAATATATATAGAATTGAGTCAAATATATAAGAATTCAATCCATTCTCCAATTGATAAATGGTTAAAAGATATGAACAGTTTTCAGATGAAGAAATTGAAACTATTTCTAGTCATATGAAAAGATGCTCCAAATCACTATTGATCAGAGAAATGCAAATTAAGACAACTCTGAGATACCACCACACACCTGTCAGATTGGCTAAGATGACAGAAAAAGATAATGATGAATGTTGGAGGGGATGTGGGAAAACTGGGACACTGATACATTATTGATGGAATTGTAAATGGATCCAACCATTCTGGAGAGTAATCTGGAACTATGCTCAAAGAGTTCTCAAAATGTGCATACCCTTTGGCCCAGCAATGTTTCTACTGGGCCTATATCCCAAAGAGATCTTAAAGGAGGGAAAGGGACCCACATGTGCAAAAATGTTTGTGGCAGTCCTTTTTGTAGTGTCAAGAAACTGGAAACTGAATGGATGCCCATCAATTGGAGAATGGCTGAATAAATAATGGTATATGAATGTTATGGAATATTATTGTTCTGTAAGAAATGACAACAAGATGATTTCAGAGAGGCCTGGAAAGACCTACATGAACTGATGCTAAATGAAATGAGCAGAACCAGGAGATCATTATACACAGCAACAAGATTATACGATGATCAATTTAATGGGCATGGTTCTCTTCAACAATGAGGTGATTCAAATGAGTTCCTATTGTTCAGTAATGAAGATAGTCATATACATCTAGAGAGAGGTCTGTGGAAACTGAGTGTGGACCACAACATTTTATCATATAATTTAACATTTAACATGTATTAGACTACCTGTCATCAAGGATTGGGGGTTGGGGGAAGGAGGGGAAAAATTTGGAACAAAAATTTTTTTTTTTGCAAAGGTCAATGTAGAAAACTCACTCATACGTTCTGTAAATAAAAGGCTTTAATTAAAAAAATTATATTAGGTTTTCTTTGCCTCTTCATGAGATTTTACCTTATTTTTACCTCTTTTTTTACCTTATTTTGTCTTTTTCCAGTATGATAGCCCTTCCACCTCTAGTTTTTTTTTCATATTATCAAAGTAAAATCAAATTATACCCCCATTCTTTAAGTATACCTATAGTAGAAATATAGTTCTCAAGAGTTCTTTCCTTTTTACTTTTTTATGTTTCTCTTGAGTTCTGTGTTTGAAGGTCAAATTTTTTGTGGAGATCTAGTCTTTTCATTAGAAATAGGTGAAATTCACCTGTATCATTAAATGTCCATCTTCTTCCCTAGAAGATAATGCTCATTCTAGCTGGATAGCTTATTCTTGGGTGTAATCCAAGTTCCTTTGCCTTTTGGAATATCTGATTCCAGGCCCTTCGATCCTTTAATATAGAAGCTGATAGATCTTGAGTGATTCTAATTACAGTTCCTTGATATTTGAATTGTTTTTTTCTAGCTGCTTCTAATATCTTTTCATTGGTGCAATAGTCCTGAAATTTAGCCATGATATTCCTTGGAGATTTAATTTTGGTGTCTCTTTCAGGAGGTGATCCGTGAATTCTTTCAATGGCAATTTTACCTTCTGATTTCAAAACATCAGGGCAGTTGTTTTTTTTTTTTTCATGATTTCTTGGAAGATAGAGTCTAGGTTCTTTTTTTCATCATGGCTTTCAGGAAGTCCAATAATCCTTAGATTGTCTCTCCTAGATCTATTTTCCAGGTCAGTTGTTTTTCCTGGGAGATATTTCACATTTTCTTCTATTTTTTCTTTTTTTTTTTTGTTTAACTGATTCTTGAAGTCTTATTGATTCATTCCCTTCCATTTGTTCAATTCTAATTTTTAGTGTATTATTTTCTTCAGTTACCTTTTTTAGCTCCTTTTATAATTGGCCAATTTGTTCATTGCATACTTTTTCCATTTCACCAATTTTGTTTTCAATGAATTGCTGTCTCTTTCATATCTCTTTTAGAGGGCATTATATCCTTGCAATGATCTCAATTTATTTCCCCATTTTTCTTCTAATTCTCTTTCGAGATTCTTTAAGCAATTTTCCAGGAAAGCCTTGTGAAATGGGGACCAGCTCATGTCTCCCTTTGTGACTTCCTCTGGACTTGCTTTGGCTTTAGGGACCTCAGGATCTAAGGTCTGCCCTTCTTCCTCTCCATAAAAGCTGTCTATATTGAGAGTTCTTTTCTGTTTTTTATTCTTTTTTTTTTTTAAGCTTGAGGTCTGTTTAAAGCAGAGGAGCAACAGCTGCCTTAATTTGCCCTGGGGAAGTTTGGCTGATTGACTTCCAGTGCTAGGCTGTCTGGGATAGGATCAGTGTTTGCAGTGGGTTACAATCTACCTTTTACAAAAGGCAGAACTGCCAAAGCATGTGCCTGCAACCAGGGCAGAATGGCCCGAGAGTCTCCCAGGGACTTCCCAGGTGCTTAGAATCTGCCATGCTGAATCCTGCCCGGCTTCCTGTCCTGTCTCCTGGAGCTGCCACCTGAAACTGCCCGACTCCCTGCCCGTCTGAAACAGATCTGCTCTGAAGCTCTTCCAAGGTAAATTCTTCTAATGCGTTATACTCCAAATATTTTGGGGAGCTTTGACTCCACAACCAGTTTAGAGGCTTAATCTGCTATTGGTTTGAGAGAAGGTCAGAGGAGGTCACAGACAGTTGTGTCTTCACTCCACCATCGTGGCTCTGCCCCCCCCCGGGGGTTTTCTCTTAGTGAGTGCTGTCAAGATTTTTTCCAGAGTCCTCCATAATAAGCTGATCCTTTTTCTGGATAGTGGTCATCTACATAAGAGCCAATGTAGCTGTAGAAATGTCTAAGGTGTCTGTTGCTTGACAACTCCAGAAGAAATGTCAGGAACAGACCAGAGGTTTGTACACAGTGTTTGTAGATCTAACAAAGATCTTTGGCACTGTCAATTATGTCAAAATTTGGTTGCCTAGAGAAATTCAATAATCTTGTAGTAAATTTCATGATAGCCTGGTTGCCTATTTTCTGAATACTAGATGATGCTCTTATGCTTTCTCAGTCACCAATGGAGTGTAAAGCAAGGCTTCCATGCTTTTTAACATGATGTTTCCAGCAATTCTGTCAGATGCCTTCAAGGAGGGTAAAAATAATATCAAAATCAACTACTGTAAATTTTGAAAATTTGAAAACATTGTTACAAACCAAAACTAAAGTAGAGGGAGAGTTGATACATGTTTTTTTTTTTTTTTTTTTGTTTTAGATGATTGTGCTCTCAATGCAGTTGAGAAACAATGAAGTATGTATCAATTCTTTGTTGCATATGCTACTTTTGTTTTAACAATTGACACAAAAGAAACATGGGAACCCCAGTAGCCAGCACCAGATCTTCCATATGTAGAATCATTGGTTACAGCAAATGGAGAAATTTTGAATTCTGTGGATAAGTTCACTTACCTTGGTATATTTTTGAGGGATGTCCACAAAGATGTTGAGTTTAACAAACACATTACCAAAGCTAGTTGAATATTTGAGAGGCTCTAAAGGAAAGAGTGGTAGAGAACAAGGTGTTAGATTGCTTCTCAAACTGAAGGTCCACAGAGCCATTAGGCTTTTTTCATTGTTGCATGTCTGAAACTTGGGCAATATATGAGCACTGACAGGAAACTGAATCACTTCCATTTAATTGTTTTAGATTCTAGAGATCACCTGGCAAAATAAAGTATTGGACACTGAGGTCTTTTTTCAAGCTAAACTGCCAAGCATTCAAACCCTACTGCAGAGAGAGCAATTCTGATGGAGTAGCTACTTTATTCAAATGCCAAATGTATATTTGTTTAAAAGATTCTTTTAAGGAGAACTCAAATGAGGTAGGTGATCACATAGTGGTCAGAAAAAGCAATATAAGGACACATTATTCTTTGAAGAACTTTGGAATCAATTGCATGACATGGGAGACATTGGCAAAGAATTGCTCAGTGTGATGTACTGACATCAAAGAAAATGTTGTGCTCGATGAGCAAAGCAGAATTACAGTAGCTCAAAAGAAACATGAGACGCAAAAATTTAGAGACATCTCAACTCCAAATGTTCATATATGGTATATTTGTGCCTCGTCTGTGGTAGAGTCTTCCAAGTTCATATTGGTCTAATCAGGCATAGTTGAACACACTATGTGTGATTTTGCTCCTTTTTGAGAACAAAGAACCATAACCATCTCAGCATCTGTATTCTCAGTGCCTGAACAGTAATTAAAAGAGTAGGTGCTTAATTAAACACATATTGATTGGTTAACAAAGATCTTCCTTGCAAATGCTGTTATTGGTTTCTATAAGTATGCATTCTTGAGAATTGTTCCTCACTCCCCTTATACTCCACCAGTCACTTTGTTTTGTGTGTATACATATTTTTTGTTTTTTGTTTTTTTACTCTATCCACTCTATTACTAAATCTAAAAGAAGAGATAATTGTACCACATTTATTAGGAATATTCTGTGGGTATTCAGGATGCAGAGAAACACAAAAATAAATTTGTTGATTTATGAGACAATCCTATTTTCAATTCCCCATCAGTATGGGAAGGCACAACAGTGAAAAAATGAAACATCTGGTCCCCTCATGTTTTTTGGTGAACTTTAGCACCAGATGTAAATCATTCATAAAATCTTAATTTGTCAGTTAAAAGATACTCTGCTCTCATATACATGTATGTATAATATGTATATGTATATAAATGTATACACAAACATATGTGTATAATGTATAATCTATGTTATTTATACTTATTCACTTATATTTTACACACTCTACATGGAACTTTACATTAGTCATTTTTTTTTAAAAAAGAGGAATTTTTAGAGATTCCAAGAAGACTAAATTTCTAGGAAAAGAAAGAAACAGTTCTGTGCCTCTGGAAATCTGTAATGCTGGTTGCTAGTGTCAGGCGTATGTTTGTAAATGTTTGATAACTGGTTTTCCAAAAAAATGCACAAGCTTGCCCTTTACTTCTAAAGTATAGACAAAAGCCCTGTTTTATAGAGTTTTCTGATTTCTTAGGTACAAATGCTCACAATAAGAATTTCAGAATCAACTTTAGCCATATGAGTTGACTCTAACACATCTGATTAGTACCCTATCAAGAACGAAACTATATTGAGAACAAAACTATCACTTTAGGTTATTCCAAATAACAGCAATTCATATTTATGCAATACTTTACAAAACCCCTCATTTCTTCTTCATATCAGGTTTGCAAAGTAAACAATACAAAGATTATTACCTCTATTTAACAGATTAGGAAAAGGAGCTTCAGAGTAATAACATGAACCACTACCCATTAACAAGTAACACTTTCCCTGTCTCTTTCCACTATACCAAAGTATCTACAACATAATCTGACATGGAAACACAGTCTGTTTATCTTTCCCATCAATTCTTTGTGATAGTGTTATATATGTATTAATAAGTAATGACTTGATTTACACATAACTGTGATTATAGGCAAAATACTTCACTTCCTTGACTTTCACAGCTTCCTCTTCTGTAAAATAAATTCAATAAGTAGGCTATGTTATGAATCCCTGCTTGTCACTAATTAACTGTACAATAGTATGAAAGGTATGTCCAAAGTTAGCATACTTTTGATAAATAGTCCATTTACTCATGCCTGCCCTTGACTTTAATCCATAGATTTTTCTAGTGGATTTGAGTTCCCAGACAACTGAAACACATTTGTCTTCATTTCTTAAATGGATTTCTTAGCCTTTTGTGATGCAATAAAATGTGAGATTCTATTGCAATATTTTATCTCCATTTGGAAATTTCTATAATTCTAGAAAATTATTGTTTCTTAGTGTATCAATTTATTAGAGTTCCTCATTCTCTTAATGGAGAGAAGATTTCCAGGTGCATTGAAAGTTAAAAAAAAAAAAGGAATACCAGAAATGTTTGGTGGGATTGGATGTTTTATAATATGATGAAAATATTCAAATTTCATAGTATTGGTTACAGGTCTTTCTTCTGACAATGCTTTGAATAACAAAGTGAGTTTCATTAGTGAAAATAATTTTTTTCCAGTTTTTAATATTTCATTTTTTTGTATTACTCTTTTGATGAAAAATCTTCCCATACATCAATGGTCAGTTGTTTTTTTTTATCTTTATGTTCTTCCTATTCTTCCAATATTCACTTTTCGCCAGCAGCTCTATTTGGTTTAGACTCCAGGAACATCATAACCTACCCAAGATAAGTTGATCACTTGAAATCTCATCATTGTGACATTTGACTCATTTTCTGATGTGCAACACATTCTCTTCTTCCTCCTTGCCTTTCTGATGAAAAGGCTAAAGGGAGCATTAAATCTCTCTTAGAGCTTTCCATATCTAGAACTGGAATCTGAGCTTCCCAGTTATTTTTCCACTTTCTGTCAGCAGCTCTTTTTAGTTTGTACTCTAGGAAATGTTGTATCTCTTGGTGCCCCTTCTTTTGCTGTTTTCCAGCTTCCTTTTGTGTGATATATCCCTTTCTTAGGCTGCAAGCTCCTTGAAGGAAGGAACTTTTTTTTTTTGGATCCCCAGCACTTGGCACAGCATCTTGGTACTTAATAAATGTTTATTGAATTGAATTAAGCGTCAGAAAAGTTACAGCCTCAATACAGAGGAATACCTTGCAATCTATTCAGTTTTTAGGTTCTCATGAAGTTTTTTTACTTTTTCCCTGAGGATTAGTTAGACTTTTTTAAGCAAAAGTTTATCTGTCCTTCATATTTTCAACTTTTATCTCATTTTCCTTTACATTTCCATTTTTTGTGATGCTGTTTAATTGTGGAAATGTATGATCCTAGAAATTCCTGTCTTTCCCAGACTGACTACTGCTGCAATATGTCTAACAGTTAATGAAGCATATTCTTTAACAACAACAATTTCTATCTTTCCTTTAAGTAGTATTAATTCTTCAAAAACTGCAGAATTAAAAACAAAAGCAAAGGGAGCAATGAAATATGTTTTTGGCATGAAATAGCATGAACTCACAGAGAACTAAAGGTGAGGAAACTTGATCAGTATAGTTTCTTCTGGTTAACATTCACTGTTTTGGTCCAAACTGACACCAGTTGAAGTATCCATGAATGACAATTGTTCTTGACCACCATCTGTTTTTGACTCACAGATGAGAAATCATAGCCATTTGAACTTAAGAACTTTAGTAATAACAGCACATACTAGATACACCTCCTCTAAATCATAAGTTTTGCTTCCAAATTGGTCCCCACAGTTGTAACTGGAGGAGCAATTCTACCTCCCTCACCAAGGCAATCTTACATCTTTTAGTCAATTGCAAAATAATAATTCTATGGTCCATTGTTGAATATTGCATATGAAAGCTTGCTTGGTCTCTACTATTAGCTTCCTTGAAGATGCCTTCAATTCGTGTGTAAATGTCTTACATAATGTTTTTTGTAGGTAGAAGAAAAGACATAAAGGTTGATGGTTATTAATGTTTTCTCAGGGGTCTTTTTTAATATTAATAAGGTCTGAAATTATTTCCATGCCTTTTTTCTTCTCCTGCTTCAGAAACCATGAATACTATCCTGCAACTCTCTCATAATTGTACCTGCTCCTTTACTAAATACACCTTGTCCCATCAAGTCATTTTCCCTAACTTTGTCCTTTTTTGCCTTAAACATTTACTTCCCTTTAAGTACATCTGGTACAATGAGTGAGCATACAAATGTAGTGGTTTATATTGTCCTTGAAAGTGAAAACATCTTGCTAAAGTAAACTTTATAGATCTTTTCAATTCTTCTTCTTATGTAGTTCTCCTTTTTTCATCCTTAAAAACACTTGAGATTTATTTGCTGAGTTGGATATCTTACCGTACATTCTTTAAGCTGGTTATCCCAGCCATTGTTTCTCTCTGCTCTTTGAAATTATACTATTCATAACTATGTATCATCCTTCTTCTTAAAATGAATTAAATAGCCAGCATACCTCTGGCTTCTTTTATTTCCTGTTTGATAACAAAATCAAATGTTTGTTGACTAATGAACTTTACTTTCCACATTCCCTAAGTCTTCTTGTTTTTATAATAAATTTATAATGGTAGACTTCCATCTAAAATACTGTCACCTACTTCAGCGACATGTCTGAAGTTCAGTTTCCATTTCTCATTTCTGATTATTTGCTTAAATAGTTCAGTGATGTTCTTATTCTATTGCAAGCCATATGTCTTTCGCATTATTGTTCTTTCTCCTAGGGTTTTTTTTTAAACTAATTCTGATTTTTGCCTTGATAAGTTGATGGTCTAACTATAAGTAGACAGGTTATTCAATGATACCTCATTATCATCTGCCTCATTAATAAGTTTTTTTCCTATCTGTTAAAATGCAATCCATTTCATTTTCATAATGTTCTTTAGTGCTTTCCACTTCTAATATCTACCATTTTTTCTTTTAAAAAGTATTTACTATAGAGTGTCAAGTCAATAATTATTTTATTAAACACCAACTATATTCCAAGCATTGTGCTAAGTGTGGAGAATACAAAGAAACTGACTCACTTTCATTTAAATTGTTTTAGGAAGATTCTGAAGATCACCTGACAGGATAAGATACCAGACACTGAGGTCCTTTCTTGAATTCAATTGCCAAGCATTTAAACTATTTCAAAGAGCACAACTTTGATGGAATGACCACATTGTTTGAATATCAGATGTACACTTGTCCAAAAGACTATTTTTTTATGGAGAACTCTGGGGGCAGAGGGAAAGGAAGACTGAAGAAAGAACAGAATTATCCTTATTATGTATCTTGCTATTAAGTTTCTATTAAATGAATTTCATTTTGAATTAATGCATTCTCTAACTTGGTAGAATAAGGTGTTCGCAGTCTAATGAAAAGACAACGTGCAAACAACTACTTATAAACAATATATTATACAGGGTTAAATTGGAGACAATCAACAGAAGGAAGAAAGAGTAAGATTTTTTTTTTTCAGTTGGTGAAACCTTAGTTGAAACTTGAAGGAAACCAAAGAAATCAGAACTTGGAGATGAACAGGGAGCAAGAAATGAAGAGAAGCCAATAAAAATACCCAGAATTAGGATATGGAGTATCATGTGTAAGGGACAAGAAGGTCTCTATTGCTATTTTATGATAGAGCATGTAGAGAGTATTAAAAGTGTAAAAAGTCTTGGAAAAGTAAGAAGAATTTTAAGAGCCAAAGAGATGATGTTATAGTTAATCTGGAGGTAATAGCACCAGAGTTTATTGAGTGGAAGAAGAGAGGATAACATTGTCAGATCTGGACTTTAGGAAAATCATTTTCACAGTTGAGTAGAGGATGTGCCAGAATAGGAAGAGATTTGAGGCCAAGACAACAATTGACTGGATATTGCAATAGTCCAAAGGTGAGGCAATGAGGGCTTACTCCAGGGTGGTAGTAGTATCAGAAGAGAAGGGAGATATATACAAGAGATGTTAAGGTTGGGGGAAAAAAATCTTTCCTATGATCCTTCCTATGTTTTCTATCACTCTTCATCTGAAAGGTGAAAGAAAGCTTCATAAGACAGAGAACCATTAAAATTTTTTTCTTTGTTTCATTGTTTGACATAGCTAAAATATTCAACATCAAGTAGCTAGTCTAATGGTCATGACAAAACATATACAAGATATATAAAAGATAGTTTTCAAAAGGATACATCCCAAAAGATGACATAAGTAGTTCTCATATCAGTGGAGAAAGCAGTCCATGGGATGATATAATCAGATCATCAAATGAGGTCACTGTCTTTTCAAAAAAAAAATAATTTTAGAGCCAAAGAAGTGTTCAAGGTAAAGTCTTATTGTGATATATGAAAAGTTTGATAGACATAATTTCTGGGTAATTGATCATTTTATTAATTATGTCTAACAAATAATTGCAGGAAAAGGATGGTTACTTGACTTTCTTTTTAAACCAAAAATGAATCATGGAGGCTTCTCTGTTTTTGGAAGAATGTATGTTCCTAACAGGACAATCAACTTTGATTTGTTAACAATTAATGAGAATGAATATTATAATGAGGGATAAGCCTATTCTAATGAGGAGCTGGGGGAAGTGACTTTGATTATGTCACTCTTACTTGAAGACCGACCACTTCAGCCTCCAGCCATCTAGACAAATCAATCTACCCTCTCTCCTAGCTTGTCTGAGTAGAACACAATGGGTCAGAATTCACCTAGATTAGATTCTCTTTGTGAGATATTCTAGTTTGGAGGGAACAATTCCAATCAAGTTAAATGGTTTAGATAGGGTAAATTTGAAGACAAAGTCATTAATTGTCCTGGGGGCAAAGTCAGTAATTATCCTTCTAAGATTGACGGTATGTGTAACTTACAGGTATTTATTTCTGAATAAGGAAATAGTAAAAACTCTTAATCACAATAATTGGTTATTAATATAAGAGAAATAATCATTTCTTTCACTAGAAATGTCAGTTATTCAAGGCAACAAGTATTATCTCTGTCATTAATATATCCCTATTTCTGGGGGCATATGGTGTTCTTCATTCTCAAAGAGGACCAAAATGATACCACTATGTTAGAGTCAAGTTAGTGTGTCCAGTTATATCTGATCAGACAAATATGACCTTAGAATGCTCTACCACAAGTCAGATACAAAGAGAGCCTATGGACATTTGGGGTGGATCCGCTAACTTTGCACATCTCAGTGTTCTTCGGAGTTAATTCAATTCTTCTTTGCTCATAGAGCACAGCACCTTCTTTGATGAGGGTGCACCATGCTGGGTGGTCCTATGCCAGGGTTTACCCCGTCATACATTGAATTCTAAAGCTCTTAAGAGAGACTTTGAGAGTGTTTCTGTATTACCTTTTCTATCCACTTTATGAGGACTTGCCCTGGGTTTTGGCCTAACAATTAACACCAAGAAAATACAGCTACTCCTTCAGCCAGCATCACACCATCTATATGTGGAACCATCAGTTATAGCAAATGAAGAAGTTTTGAATGCTTTGGATAAGTTCACTAGTCTTGGCAGTATACTTTCCAAAGATGTACACATAGATAATGAGGTTGACACATACATTGCCAGAGGTAAGGAGAATCTAAGGGAAGTGTGAAAGAGGAGAGATATTGGACTGACTACCAAACTGACCACAAAGTTGTTGCACTGACCTCATCATTGTTGTATGCCTGTGAAACCTGGGCAATATACTCTTACCAGGAAACTGAATCATTTCCATTTAAATTGTCTTAAGAAGATTCTGAAGATCACCTGATAGGATAAAATGCCAGACATTGAGGTCCCTTCTCAAACTCAACTGCCACGCATTTAAACTTTACTTCAGAGAGCACAACTTTGATGGACTGACCACATTGTTTGAATACCAAATGTTTACTTGCCCAAAAGACTATTTTTATGGATAACTCTAGGTTCAGAGGGACAGGAGTACTGAAAAAGGAACAGAATTATTCTTGTTATATATATTGCTATTAAGTTTCTATTAAATGAATTTAATTTTGAATTAAACTTAGTATGATTCTCTAACTTAGTAGGATAAATTTAGTATTGATTAGAATTGATCCAAAATTTGACTTGAATTCTGGCATATTTTTCCAAGACTTATACTTGCAGGGGTATTGAACTATTTAACTTGATTTAAGAAATAACCTTGGGAGTTTTGGAAACCAGGCCTTGATACTAATAGCTTCCTTTTGTCTATTACTCTCAAACTTTTAGCTTTTTTTTTTCTGCATGGTATGAACATTTTAATTGTAGTAGATTAGATTAGCTTAATTATTTAGAACTGATTTATGAGACCAACAAAGTCATAGATTTGGTCTTGTGATTTGGTTAGGTTGACTCTATGCAATGGCCCTTAACTTTGACCCATTTCATAAAGAGCTGGCCTTAATTTTATGAGAAGCAGTGTGGTGCATTGTATAAAAAGCTATTATTAGCACCATGAAGACCTGTGTTTGAGTTCTTACACATTGCTTCTGTAACTCCTTCTTGATAAATCATTTAACTTTTAGACCTAGCTTCTTAAACTATAGCTCACAACCCCATATGAGATCTCATGACTGAATTTTTTGATAAAAAAAGCTCTTTTTTTTTTTTTTGCTTTTTGCTGAGGCAATTGGGGTTAAGTGACTTGCCCAGGTTCACACAACTAGGGAATGTTAAGTGTCTGAGACCAGATTTGAACTCAGGTCCTCCTGACTTCAGGACTGGTGCTCTATCCACTGCACCACCTACCTGCCCCAAAAAGCTCTTTCTTTTACTAAATAGTATTTTTTTCAACTCCAACTGTTTATAGTTCATAAATATGGAGAAATAAGAAAAAAGGTATTTTATTGGCCAAAACAATATATTAAGTGAATGGTAGTGAAGTCATAATAAGGATTTTGCCTTTTATTATAGAAATTTTATCTCCTATGTGAGATACTGTGCATAAGAAAATTAACTAATAATAGTTAGCATTTTTATACTGCTTTAAGGTTTGCCAAGAACTTTACGAAGTTTACCTCATTTTAACAACTCTGGAAAGTAGATACTTTTTTTTTTTTTTTTTGCTGAGGCAATTGAGGTTAAGTGACTTGCCCAGGGTCACACAGCTAAGGAATGTTAAGTGTCTGAGAGAACAGATTTGAACTTAGGTCTTCCTGACTTCAGGGCTGGAGCTCGATCCAATGTGCCACCTAGCTGCCCAGAAAGTAGATACTATTACTATTCCCATGTTACAGATGAAGAAACTGAGACAGAAACAAGTTAAGTGATTTATTCAAGGCCTTACTAGTAATTATCTAAGGCTGGATTTGGATTCAGGTCTTCACTTAAGGTTCAAGGTAAGAAAATACATTAAATGCCATTAACCTGATTGATCTAAAATGCCCCACCATCACCCAAGAAACATAATGTCATCTGTCTAAATGAAATAATTATCTATACTTATAATCAAGAATGTTTTATTTACAAAATTTAATGTATTGCTCAACAAGCATTTATTATTTATTACATACCATGCTAAGGATACAAAGAAAAGAGTCCTTGTCCTCCAGGAGTTTATATTCTATCAAGGCAGACAAATGTGTAATATGTCTAGGTTTATACAGGATATTTTTTTAAAATGATATGACTGGAGACAGTAAGGCACAAGTAGTTGATAATTTTAAAAAATGGTTCATATAAAAGATATCTTTTGAACTGAGTCTGGGAGAAAAATAGTGATTATAAGAGAGGGAGGTGAAAAGGGAGGAATCCACATGAACGGGGAAGGGAGAATAACCAAGTTAAGGCATGGAGATGTAATATATAACATTGTTTATGAGGAACAAAATAGCTGTGTTTAAAAGACCTAGTTGAAGATCTAAGAAATCTGAAGCCAAATAATTATGTACCTACAGGAAATATAATGCATGGCACCCTCAATAAGGCAATCTTTTTGGAAGACTGGCAGGAGAAAGCACTATTGACTAAAAGTCAAGAAACCCAGAATATTTTCATTTATGTCTTTTGCTTTTATATCAAGTTTTCTAATACAAGGTTTAGCTGGATTTCTGCCATATGAAAGTACCCTATATGAAACTATGATCCCTTCTGGCTTTAACATTTTAGGACTCCATAATGTAGATAACTTTTGAATTATGGACTGGATTAGGGGAACAAGGGGCCTAATCAACCACCTACTTTGTGGGAAGTTTAGCAAAGAGCAGGCTGATATCCAAAATAGATAGCTGATGTACCAGAGTTGTTCAATGACAATATGAACTGCATATTTAATGAGATACTGTTGAGAGGCAATTTATTTAAATATGGCAATATAAGCCTGAATGATACCTTATTCTAAAGACATATAAAGACTGAAGGACCATTTCTATGAAGAAAAGAACAAAAGTAGGCTTAAGAGGAGACTAATATCCACTTCAGAAATTAAATTAAAATCATCTCTAGGGTTTTCATACATTCTAAACCTTTTAAAATTGTTATTAAAGAAAAAAGAAAACTTACCCTCTATATGTCAATAGTACTATTGAATTTGAATAAAAAAGTCTCTTGAGTCTCAGCTTGATTACTTAGCCATGTTGTATTCAGATATATCTAACAGAGCAAGTGGCTTTACTGGTATCAAGCTTGTTTCTCTCAGTGACTCAGGGTGCTTTGGGTGCTATTTTTCTAGTTTAATCCAATGCTGCATATAATTGTGTGTGACTAATACAGCTTACTTAGGTGAGTCACTGAGTTAGGACATGCCAGAAGATGGAATTTCTAAAAAGTATAGAAACATATCTGGTGGAAAAGGGAAACCAAAATATACTTTTTAAGGTTATTCACATCATTATGGTTGTTTCCAAAGGCCTTCTAGCCATTTGCAAAGCATTAGTTTTAGGGTATGAATAATAATGGGAGGGTGGCTAAAATAATTTGTTTAAAGAAATACTTTTAATGCATGCAAGGTTGAAAGGGAGATTTTTAAGTGGGGAATTGATCATTAGAACTGAAAGGTACCTTAGAGATCATCTTCTTTTACTCCCTAATTTTATAGATGAGGAAACTGATGACCAAAAAGACTAATACTAATGTTTCTTCTTTTATTTCTTCTTCTTCTTCTACTATTGCTACTGCTACTACTACTATTACCACTACTAACAACTAAGTACTACTACTGCTACTACTACTTCTACTACCAACAATAATAATGTCACAAATTTCTTTTGCACTATCCTCATTTAAAGGATAAGGACAGTCAATTTCAGAGAACTTGTCTAATTCAGAGTTTGTCTAATGTCTCTCGGTCAATTAGTGGCAGAGTTAGAATTAGAATCATAGTTTCCTGAGGCCCACTTTGTCCAGTACTTTTTTTTCCCTACTGTACCACACTCCCAAAATTGGAAATATAATCTGTAAGCCAGAAATAAGAAAAATCTATACTTATATTATCAACATAAGATTTTTTTTAAAAACGGAACCATTATCACAGAGCAATACAGAATAATGGAAAGGACTCTGATCTTAGAACCTGAAGACCTAAGGTTGTGTGGAAGATGCTTACCTCTGACACCTGTCACTTCTTCTATCTTAGCTTCAGTTCTTTAGGATAGGATTGTTATATAGAAATATAGTTATATAGAAATATTTTTGTAATCTTTAAATCTTTAAAGCTCCATAACAATAGGGGCTAGCATAATTTTTAAAAAATACAAGCACTAGAATATTAGGTTTGCATTTTGGTCTAACACTGGTTCATAGCATGACTGTGGAAAAATCATTTAAGTCTTAGTTGTTGTTGTATTTTTTTGTTTTCTTTTGTAAAGTGGTATTAATTTCTTCTTGCTTCACATAAGTATTTATAAGAAAGAATTGAAAGCATTGTAAAAAAAATGAGAACTATTAATATGTTAGACTTTTATTCAATTTCTTCTAGTTATCATTTTGACAACCAAACAAATGAATTGAACCATGTACCTACATAAAGCAATATTGACATCCTGTGGTGAGGGAAGATGATATGTGTTTATTCCTTAAAAACTTGATTCCTTAAGTACACACTAAATGGAAATTGATAGTTCAAGGAAGAAAAAAATCACAGATAATTCCCATATCTTGTTTAACAATAGCTGAATTCTCATATCATTTCTACCAGTCAAATATTTTTAAGAGTGATTAACAAGGAACAAACTGAATTGATCACAATATCTGAGGTCCTCTTTTGTCAATACCTGACGTTAGGATGTCATTGTATGCTTTTTCACAAACTTTCACATCCATTAGCACATTTGGTCCTTAATAATCCAGTTATGGGAATCCCTATGCAAAATATAAGGATAGGAGATGGAGCCAAGATGGCCAAGTAAAAAAAAAAATTCAAATCAGCTTTCTCCAACATTTCCCTCCAAATCACTTTAAAATAACCCCTTAAGTCAAAGTCTTGAAAGGCAAAGGCAACAAAAAGTCATAGTGATTCATTTCTGTAGTCTAAAACAACTTGAGAGGTTGGCAAGAAAGATCTAGAATCCAGAGGTATAAGCTGTTTTATACAACACATGGATGAAAAACCAGTGGAACAGCTAGGTGATGGTGAAAAAAACAAGAGCACCTTCAAAAACTTTAGCCAGATACAATAAAGGAATATAGCAACTGGTTAAAAAAAGAGTTTACAGGAAAACCCTGTGCTTTTCCTAGATACATGAGCAGGTATCAGACCTTGTTTGGCAAATCTGTCACCAAATTTGCCCTGTCAAGGGCAAATAAAAGTGTTTTTGTCCAAGAGGGAATAGGAACTATGAGGAACAGTATTGTTCTACTACCTTGGAAATGATGAAAATTTCCAAACATTCAGAACTAGCTTTGAAAATATCATTTTAAAAAAGTCTGAAACTTGAAGCAGTGCCATTCCCTATCCATGCCAAGTATGGAGCCTAACTTTAAAATAAAGTTCAAAATCAAGAAAAATGGTGGGAAAACTAGCAAACAATCACAAAAAATAATTTTACCATAAAAATGATCTAGTATGGTGTCAAAGAAGAGCAAGGCACAAAATCAGAAGATGACTATGAAGACAAAACATGTACAAGTAAAACCTTAAATAAAAAGGAGAATTAGACACAAGTAAAACAAGAATCCCTAGAAGAGCTAAGAAAATTATTTTCAAAACCAAATAAAAGTAGGAGAGGACAAATGAAATAAAAGAAAGGGAACAAAGGAAGAACATTATAAAAAGATAATCAAAAACTTGGCAAGATTCACAAAAAATTTTATTAGGCAATTGGGATTAAATAGTTTACCCATGGTCACACAGTCAGTAAGTGTTAGGCGCCTGAGGACTCAGGTCCTCCTGACTTTAGGGCTGGTGCTCTATCCTTGGAACCATCTAACTGCCCCCAAAAAGACACAAAAAAATCAAAGAAATAATACCTTGAAAACAGAATTGGAAAACTGAAAAAGAAATATAAAAGTTCATTGAAGAAAACAATAAATAAAGTCAAATAAGTAAAAAAAGAAGAAAAGTTGAAATATTTCAGAGGAAAAAATACTAATCTTCAAAATAGGTTGAAAAAACAATTCAAGAAATACTGAACTACTTAAAATTCATGATTAAAAAAAACCTAGATGTCATATTTCAAGAAATTTTCAATGAAAACTTCTACAATATTCTAGAACCATAGGTAAGGTGAAAATTTTAAAAAATCTACTGATTACAACCTGAAAGAGATTCCCAAATGAAAACCCTAATACTATAATAGCCAAATTCCAGAGTTCCCAGGTTAAAGAAAAAAAAAACTTCATACAGCCAGAAAGAAAACATTCAAATACAATCTAACCACTATCTGGATCACATAAGAATTAGCAGCTACTATTTTAAAGCATCAGCAGATTTGGAATTGGAATATTTGGGATTACAACTAGAAGTAACCTACTCAGCAAAACTGAGTAATCCTTCAAGAGGAAAAAAAATGGATATTTCTTGAAATAAAAAAATTCAAATATTCTTGATGAAAAGACTAAACAGAAAATTTGACTTTCAAATACAAGTATCAAGAGAAACAAAAAAAAGGACACTGGAAAAAGAAATCATAAGGAAGTCAATCAGATTAAAGTATTTTTTTTTCTATATGGGAAGATGATATACATAACATCTAATAAGTTTATTATTATTAGTGCAGTTTAAAAAAGGACTCTACATAGAAAAAAAAACATGAGTGATTCAGTTATATTAAAATGATTTTTAAAAATGGATAGACAAGAAAAGGGATGCCTTGGAAGAAGGGATAAGGGAAAAGTAGAGTGAGGGAAAGTATCTCAAAGAAAAGAATTACACATAAGAAAAAGACTTTACAATGGAGGGGAAAATGATTAAGGAGAGAATACTTTAATCTCACATCTAAATTTGTTTAAAGAAGAAAAAATATATGCATACTCAACAGATAATAGAAATTTATCTTAACCAACAAGGAAGTAGGAAGGGAATGGGTTAAGTTACATTGTTGGTGTAGTTGTGAACTGATCCAACCATTCTGTAGGGCAATTTGAAACTATTCCCAAAGGGCTATCAAAATGTGCATACCCTTTGATACAGCAGTGTTTGTGCTCGGCTTATATCCCAAAAACATCGTAAAGAAGAGAAAGGGTCCCACATGTGGAAAAATGTTTATAGCAGCCCTTTTTTTAGTTGCAAGGATCTGGAAACTGAAAGGATGCCCTTCAGTTGGAGATGGCTGAATAAATTACGGTATATAAATAAGATGGAATATTATTGTTCTATGAGAAACAATCATCAGGATGATTTCAGAGAGACCTGGAAAGACCTACATGAACTAATGCTAAATGAAATGAGTAGAACCAGGAGATCGTTGTACATGGCAACAACAAGATTATATGAAGATCTGTCCAGATCTGCTCACTGTAGGATTTTGGTACCAACTTGAATCCTGGTCATGGGTGAGGAGTGAAGGAGCAGAACTCATGAAGATGGTCAAACAGGAGTTCATTTATTCAAAATTCTCTCACATACCCTAATAACCTTACATAACTATAGCATACTGCTGCTGCCCTAACTATATATTAAGATGTGGCACATAAACAACTTGCTATTGTGTGTAGATGTCTCTTTGCCATTTAGTTTAACTCTACTTTAATTACAACATAGGTTGTTATGTCCCCTGACTTCTCAGGAAGGGTGAGATGCACCTAGGGGGAATGGGAAGCCAAACCAGACATGCTGAACTGGAGAGTTTTATACCTCACTCAGAATCCCCCCACTATCTATGACTCTCTACAAAGATCAATTCTGGTGGATATGGCTCTTTTCAACAATGAGATGATTGAGGCCAGTTCTAATGATCTTGTGATGAAGAGAGCCATCTACACCCAGAGAGAGAACTGAGGGAACTGAGTGTGGATCACAACAGCATTTTCACTCTTTTTTTTGTTTGCTTGCATTTTGTTTTGTTTTTTCCTTTTTGATCTGATTTTTCTTGTGCAGCATGATAATTGTATAAATATATATACTTATATTGGATTTAACATTTTTTAAATGTTTAATTGGATTAAGTAATTGGAAAAGTAATATTGGGTTACTTGCCATCTAGGGAAAGGGGTGGGGAGAAGGGAAGGAAAAATTTGGAACACAAGGTTTTGCAAAGGTCAATGATTAAAAATTATCCATGCATATGTTTTGAAGATAAAAATTATAATTAAAAATAAATGAAATAAAACTTTTTTAGAATGCAAAAAAGAGTTGATCTTTTTCTCAGCTGTAATGGCAGTTTCACAAAACATTCACCATGTTTTAGGGCATAAAAACTCACAAACAGAAATAGAAAGCAGAAATATTAAAGGCATTGTCTTCAGATCATCATGAAATAAACATCATATTCAGTGAAGAACTGTGGAATCATAATTTTTTTTTTTTGCTTTTTGCTGAGGCAATTGGGGTTAAGTGACTTGCCCAGGGTCACACAGCTAGGAAGTGTCTGAGACCAGATTTGAACTCAGGTCCTCCTGACTTCAGGGCTGGTGCTCTAACCACTGCGCCACCTAGCTGCCCCTGTGGAATCATAAATTAAAAATTAATTGGAAAACTAAATAATATACTAAAGAATGAAAGATTTGTAAGAGAGTTTCAGGACGAGTTTAATACTAGGAAAACTATCAACATAACTGATCACACAGGTAACAAAAATAAAAATCATATGGTTATATGGATACATGCAGAAGTTGCTTTTGAAAAAAAATATAACACACATTCCTAATAAAAACACTAAAAAATAGAAATAAATGAAGCTTTTCTTTAAGATTATAAATAGTATCTATCTGAAATCAAGAGCAAGAGTTATCCATAAGGGGGGTAAACTTAAAGCCTTCCCAGTAAGTTGAAGAGTGAAGTAAGAATGTCCATTATTATGACTATTATTCAAAATTTTTCTAGAAATGCTAGCTATTGATTGCAATAAGACAAGAAAAAGAAATTGAAAAAATAATAATAGGCAAAGAGGAATCAAAACTGTCATTCTTTGCAAATATGATGGCATAATTAGAAAATCCTACAGAACCAAGTAAAAAACTAGCTGAAACAATTAGCAACTGTAACAAAGTAGCAGGATATAAAATTAACCCACATAAATCATCAGCATTTCTATATATTACCAACAAAATCCAATAGGAAAAATAGGGGAAATTTGCTTAAAATAACTGCAGACAATATAAAATATAAAATATCTACTAAAAACAACCCCAGGGATCACATGAACACAGCTACAAAACATTTTTCAAACAAATAAAGACACATCTTAATAATTGGAGAAATATTAATTGCTCATGGGTAGTCCAAGTCAATGTAATAAAATTATGATTTTACCTGTTAATTTGCTTATTTGGCACCATACTTATGAAACTATCAAAAAGTTATTTTATGCATAAAGAAAAAAATAAAATTCATCAGGAAAAGTGAAAGGTAAAAAACAAAGGGCATCAATGAAAAAAATGTAAAGGAAAGTAGACTGGAAGTACTAGATTTCAAAACATATTACAAAGTATTCATCATCAAAACAATCTGTTACTAAGTAAGAAATAGAATGGCTAATTTGAAGTATGTTTTTCATGATGTCACATATATAATTGATATCAAATTGCTTGTCTTCTCAAATGGGAGGAGAGGTAAGGAGAGGGAGAATGTGGAACTCAGAATGTTAAATTTTTTCACATAATTTGGAAATGTTTAACAAGATAAATAAAATTGTGTATAATTATAATTTAATAATATAATGCAAATTATGATATATTTAATATAATAAAATATGTTGTAGTAATAATATAAATTATAAAATTATAAGCTAGTGGAAGAAGGAAGAACTCCCATTTGAACCTCTCATCTCCTCCAGCTATTGACCTGAATCTCTTTTCCAGTTTGGCAGCTAGGTGATACAATAGATAGAGCCTTGGGTCTGGAGTCAGGAAGACCTGAATTTAAATTTGGCTTTTAGACACTATCTAGATGTGTGACCTTGAATAAGTAATTTAATCTCTACTTGTCTTAGTTTTCTCATCTGTAAAATGTGGGTAATAATAGGACAACCTTCAATATTTTTTTTTCTTGAGGATCTAATGAAATCATGTTTCTGAATTATTTAAGAATATGCCTCATAAGTTGTAAGTACTATATAAGTGCTAGCTATTATTATTTTGCAATCAAATTCCTATAAAAAACCATCTACAATTATTGTCTGTATTTGTTACACCTTTCAATCTTTTTATAATCTGGTTTCTGACTTCCTCATAATTCAGTTAAAATTGCTCTCTTGAAGATTACTAATGATCTCTTGATTTTTCAAAACTAATAAAATTTTCTAAATTCTCCTTCTCTTTAACCATTTTGCAGATTTTACCATAGTTGATAACTCTTCTTTCCTAAATACTTTAATCTTCCTGGTTAAATGGCCCTGTTCTGTCTTGATTCTACTTTCCTTTTCCAGAATATAAACATTATCTCAAGTTATAATCATGAAGATCTCCCAAGATTCTGTTCTGGACCATTGTCTTTTTCTTTTTTCTCTCGGCATTCTTATCATTCCTATGGACTTAATTATAACCTACATATAAATGACTCCTAATTCTACATATCCAAACTACAACGGACTACAAAGAAAACAAATTGAGCCTTACATTACAACTGAATAACAGCATTGAAAATTCAAAATACCCCAAACAGAATTAATTATCACTTTCCTTAACCCAGACTCTCCACCTTTTATAAATTCCCAATTTCTATGGAAGGAATTCTTATAGCCACCTATTTTCATAACCTTGAAATCATCCTTTCCTCATCCTTTTCTTTCATTCCCCCACATCCAACCTGACAAGTCTTATCACTTTTATCTCCACAATGGATTTCACATTCTTTCTCTTCTTTATTTTCAGACACTACCCTAGTTCAGGACTCTGTCAGTTCTCCCCTGGACCATTGCAATAATTCCCAAACTGATCCTCATACTCCAAGTGTCTAAAAGTTACAACTTTTCACTTAGAATGTGACATTTGACATCTTTTATAATATAACACTAAATACTTTTTGAGGTTTATTGTACATTAACTCAATTTAGACACCCTCCATTCCAACCAAACTAACTACTTGCCATGCTTTATACTAGACAATTCCTCTTGTAATCTTTGCTCTTCTGAGAGGCTAGCTATCCTCTGTGCCTGGAATTCACTCCCCCGCCTTCCACACTCTTATAATTCATTGCTTCTTTCCTTACTCAACTCAAGTGTTCTTTCCAGAAAAAGGCCCGTCTTGATTCTCCTGGTTGCTACTTCCTTCTTCATACTTACATGTATTAAGGAGAAAAAAAGAAAAGTATGTGACACAACATGTCTACTACTGCTTTAAGGTTTGCAAAGCACCTTTTATATATGACTTCAGTATCCTCATAACTACTCTGTGAAGGAAGTACTATTATTATCTTTATTTTACAGCTGAGAAAACTGAGGCTGGAAGTCTTCATTAAGGAACTTCATCAAAATCACATCACTAGTTAGAGTCTCTGGCAGAATTTAACTTTACTTTCTGGTGATAATCTAGTGGTCTAGACACTATATAGTAATCTAGCTGCTGAATTAAAAAATTATATTTAATTAACTCTATATGTATTGTTTCTCTTAAGTCAGAAGTAAACTCCTTGATGACAGGATTGTTTAATTTTTTTTAAGTATCTAGTATTCATTCATTTAACATTTAATAAGCATTCATAAAGAACTTACTATGTGCCAAGTGAAGTGGTAAGTACTTAAGGCATAAAGAACAAAATAAAAAAATTGTCATTACCTTCAGGAAGCTTATTTTATAATGAGAGGAAACAACATACACAAAGATAAGTAAATGCAAGGAAGATATAATTGTGAAGCTGGTATTTCATGCCCCAAAGTCACCCTACCACATTAATGCTATCTCAGAGTCATAAGAACTTGAATTTGATCTTAGATGGATATTATTGTTATATTTGAATACGTTTTCAATAGTATCCAACTTTTTGTGACCTCTTTTGGAGGTTATTTTTGGCAAAGATTTGACATTTCCTTTTCCAGTTCATTTTACATGTGAGGAAACTAAGGCAAACAGGATTAAGTGACTTGCCCAGAATCATTCAAGTAAATGTCTCAGGCCAGAGTTGAATTCAGGTCTTTCTGACTTCAGCCCATACTGTGCCACCTATCTGCTTCAGACAGGACATTAGAGTTCATCTAAAATAGATCTAGAGAAGATGACTTGCTCACAGTCATAAAATAATAACAGGCAGACCTGGGATTGAACCCAGGCATCTGAGTCCAGATCTACTGCTGTTTCCAATGCATAAAATTGTCACAAATGGTGATTCTTAGCTTTCTCTTCAGCAGTTTTATGGAGAATAACCCTATATTCTCCAATGGACATATCTCCTACCTGCAAATCCTTCATTTTATCTTTATCTTTATGGACTGATTCATGGCTAAAAAAGGATACTATAAATAAGTGTTACTTTTAAATAATTAAAATATCTCTATTTTTCTTCCCAAGATATGGGTTGAACTAAAGGGACTCTGAAGTTCTTCCCCTTTCTTTAAGACTGTGAGAGGAAGGAAAGAAAAAAATTTCTTGCCAAAGGCAATGAATAGGGAAGGTAAGAACTGGAGTTGGAAAACTAACTATAGTAGAGAATCAGCCTTGAATTATCAAGTTTGTTTGACCTCTTAGTATTATTTAAATGGAGTGATATCAACTAATGAAGCACCATCATTTCTTCTTAACATCTTGCATATTAGTTTTTATTCAGAAGCATTCATGCGTTTGAAAATACTCTTCTTCATTATTCATATTGTGCCACAAGAATGTTATATTTGAAGAAATCATCGTGAATAAAGTGCTCAATTTAACACTGAGATTTACCAAGAAAATACTCTTTAAAAATATTCAATAACTACATTTTCAGGGGGTGAAATTGTGTTTGGGACTTAACAGTTACAGAACAATGCTAATAGCTTTAGGATTCGTTTCAATAGTGTTTTCTATAACAGTTCAAGGACAAAGAAAGAAAAGTTAGTTTTGTTTTGGGGGACTTTTTAAGTGCTAAAATGAGAGCCCCAAAATGGTCTCAGATCTGACTAAAGATGATTGAAGAATGACTCCCTATAGTTTGAAGAATATTTAAACAAATTCTAAAAAGGAATGCTGAAATAACATAACTTTGTAGTTAAATATGTGTTCAGGCTTGAGATAGTCCACAAAGATAAAATTATATGAATAATATATTTTCAAACAAATCTTGTAAACTTTTTTTTTATTAAAGCTTTTTATTTGCAAAACATATATATGGGTAGTTCTTCAACACTGACAACCCTTCAACCCTTCAACAACCCTTACAAACCTTTCTGTTACAAATTTCCCCCCCCAGTCCCCTCCCCTCCCCTAGATGGCAGAAGTCCACTATATGTTAATTATATTAAAATATTTGACAAGTCGAATATATGTATACATATTTCCACACTTATCTTGCTGTGCAAGAAAAATCGTATCTACAAGAAAAAAAATCTGAGAAAGGAAACAAACAAGCAAACATCAATAGAGAATATGAAAATATTATGTTGTGGTCTACATTTCATATCCCTCTCTCTGGGTGTATATAGCTTTCTTTACTGAACAATTGGAATTGGTTTGAAACATTTCATTGTTTAAGAGAACCATGTCCATCAGAATTGATCATCATATAGTATTGTTGTTGCTGTGTATAATGATGTCCTGGTTTTGCTCATTTCACTCAGCATCAGCTCATGCAAGTCTCTCCAGGCCTCTCTGAAATTGTCCTGCTGGTCATTTCTTACAGAACAATAATATTCCATAACATTCATATACCATAATTTATTCAGCCATTCTCCAATTGATGGGCATCCATTCAGTTTCCAGTTTCTAGCCATTACAAAAAGGGCTGCCACAAACATTCTTGCACATGTAGGTCCCTTTCCGTCCTTTAAAATCTCTTTGGGATATAAGCCCAATAGAGTCAAAGGGTATGCACAGTTTGATAACTTTTTGAGCATAGTTCCGAATTGCTCTTTAGAATGGTTGGATCCATTCACAGTTCCACCAACAATGTATCAGTGTCCCAGTTTTCCCACATCCCCTCCAACATTCGTCATTATCTTTTCCTGTCATTTTAGCCAATCTGACCTTATAAACTTCATAACTATATATATCAATATTTATTTTGTAAAAATTATGCCATTAAAATAACAAATTAAGAAATTAAAAAGTGAATAGAAAATTATAAAGGAGATGAATAGTTCTGTTATACTAATTTAAATTACATAGTAATAACAATTTTTTTTTGATCTTTAAAAACTTAGAAACACCTTTATAAGACTGGTGATTAAATATCATCTCCATTTTAAAGAAGAGAAAACAGAGGCTGAGATACAGTGATTTGCTCTTAGATATATAGTTATTTAATTGTCAAACTTTGGGGGCTTCTATACCCCCAGTACCTTGGGGGTACTATAACTAAATGCTTACTTTAAACAATTGAACCATCTTGGTTTTATTTTGTCATGGAATCCAAGCATTTTCCTGTTTAATGTATACTATATCTTGAATAATAATATACATATTATATTAAAAATATAGTGATGCCAAGCAGTTTCATAACTGTAACTGGAAACCACTTCTAAATAGATTCCATTGATATGTTTCTGAAATATTCTCTCTTCCTTTTTTTGATAAACTCAAATGAAGCAGCAAAAGGTATCTGATCTTGATTTAATTTCTTTTGTAACAGAATAATGTTTTCTATCCAGATAATGTATCTATTTTTGATCTCTTGTAATTTATGGTATAAGATATTAACCTAACCTTAATTCCTGTCATGCTGCTTTTCAGTTTTCCTAATAATTCTTTTCAAATAGGGAATTCCTCTACATGTAGTTGATGTACTTGAGCTTTTAGAATATTAGTTTATTTGTGCAGTTGTTTCTGATCCTGTTTTCTAATCTGTTCCACTGATTTACTTTTTTTATTTCTTTTAACTATCATCAAATAGTCTTTAGATTGCTTCTTTATAATATAGCTTGCTTAGGTGGGAGTACAATTCTCCTTTCAAATCTCATGTCTTATCTATGGACTATAGATTCCTCATCTATAAAATGAAAGTTGAATTATCATCACAGTCCTTCCCACTCAAAATCTTATGATTCTATGAACTTATTATGAAGTTATTATTATTTATATTGTTGTTTAAGCTGCAGCTTCCTCCTCTATAAAATAGAAATCTTGCAGGCTTGCTATGAAGAAATTAAATCCTCAGTCTTAGAAATGTAGTTATGAATAAAGATAAATCTAGATATTAATATTTAAACATTAACATGTCTATGTTTAATATATCAATATCTATGCATTTATATAGATGTGGATATTAAGTAACATCTTCTCTGATTTTTCTGTCAGAAACTAGCTCCTGGACTGGCTAATCATATGTTTGACTTGATATGACATTTCTAATTTTCCAGGAATTTCAGTACTTGGAAAACATAATAAATGAAAAGATGTAGACCAAGAGATTAAAGTAATCCATCTCTCCCTTCTCTGAATTACCTGCATACTTATAGTCAGAACCATACAGCTTGATACATAATTATTCTCTAATTATTTCATGTGTCCTAGTTTTGTTTTCCAAACTATATTATAAGCTCTTTAGAACTTCTGTGTTCTCTAAAGCACATCAAATATTGCTAGGTACATAGGAGGCCCTCAATCAGGACTAGATAACTAATCAAAGAAATATTTGGATTTGGAATCAAAGGATCTGATTTTTCATCTTGGCTCTGCTTCTATGTAATTTGTTATTTGGATAAATCACTTTCCCTTTCTAGATTGTTGTGTCTTCACAATGAATGATTTGGACTGGTTGCCTTCTCAGTTCCCTTCATTCTCTAAATCCTGTGATGTTATGATTTCTTGATTTTCATATATATATAAGATGGTACCCAAAACAAGGAACTCAACGCAGTGCTTCTTTGACTTGAGAGATTTCCTTTCATAAACATTTATTAAGTGGTTCAACTTAAAGTGATGTGGTGGAAACCAGACTAAATGGAAGTCAGATGACCTGGATTTTAATCTTGGCTTTCTCACTCTCACCTATTTCTTATGTATAAAATGATGGAGTCAGATAAGAGGATCCCAGACTCTTTATCCATATATATATCTCAGAGAAGAGAAAGCTCTCTATTGTTTCAGTGTAAGGTTGTTTAGAGATAGCTACATGAGGATGAATTATGGTGCCAGTATAGCACGTTTCAGTTAGTGTTAGGGATTACACCTTCAAGGCACCTCTTTTTTTTTTTTTTTCAATTTACAGAAACTACATTTGGGAATGACAAATATTTTTTGATAAGTTCTAAAAACTTAAGACCAAAGAATGGAACAAGGTATATAAATTAATAGGAATGGGCTAAAGAGCAAACAACATTTATATTTGAAAGGCTATAAAAGCCTTCTAAATGCAGATAGAAACAAGAAGACAGGGGGAAAGAAGGGGAGAGAATAAGAGAGGAATCCTTGGAGTGGAGTAGATTAAATAATAGGAGGGCAAAGTAATGGATAGGAAATAAGAAATACATACAAACATAAAATAAAGATCAAAAGTAGAATTTATTATGTTAAAAAAGTAGGGGTAGAAATTATGATCTCAGACAAAGTTAAAACTAAAATAGATTTAATCAAAAGCAAAAAACAGAGAAACTATATTATATTTAAGTCATTATTCAATATTATTTTACACTATTTAAAATAACAAGGGAATATAAGGCTGGAATATTGTTATGTAGGAAATGATGTCTTGGTGGAGTTTGAAAAATATAGAAAGGCTTGGACTCTGGAAGGAAAGTGTTATACACTTTCAAAGAAACAGAGGATAAACAATCTTACATAGATACATATAAATATCTGTAGGTGTATATATATATATGTATATGTGTGTATGATTATAGACACACATGTTTACATATAAATATATGTACATTTATATTTACATATGTGTACACGCACATGTGTGTGTACACATGTATATATATCCATTCTTAATTGAAACCTTCTTAGAGGAGGAAGGGGAAAAAAGAATAAAGTAAAAAAGCATATAGCAGAGAACAAAATTATACAAGGAAGCAAAGAAAAGATGGCTGGCTTTGAACATAATGTATGATATTGGCTTTCTTGAAATGAAAATTTATTGCTTTATATTTTGAATCCTCTTATATTCTTCTGTCCACATGGCAATTTTTTTTTCTTTTCTATTTTTTGTATGTAAGTTTAAATAAATAAATAAAAGCCTTCAGACTGAGAGGTTATTTAATTTAAACCCCTTCTTTTACAGATGAGGAAACTGAAGCCCATATAAGTTAAATTGTATCAAAAGAGAGGTCTTAGGGTAGCTAGGTGGTGCAGTGGATAGAACACCAGCCCTGAAGTCAGGAAGACCTGAGTTCAAATCTGGTCTCAGTCACTTAGTATTCCCTAGCTGTGTGACCTTGGGCAAGTCACTTAACCCCAATTGTCTCAGCAAAAAGCAAAAA